>VZRO01003176.1:93522-112576 GCA_013397915.1 Daphoenositta chrysoptera
TCCCATCCCATCCCACTGTAGTGCCTGATCCATCCTTGGCACCACCATCTCGCTGCTGTTTTGGCTGGGAGGGTGTGTTGGGAGCTTTAAGTACCCTTATTCTAGCTTGCAGAGGTGACAGCTGTAGTGAGTTCCCCAGTATTTCTGTGTCACCTAGCACAGGCATGCTGCTGTTTCTTACGAAGCTTGCAGCTGAAAGGACACCCTGGAGGAGAGGGGGAGGAGAGGGCTAGCTGTGCTGGCTCTGGCAGCGTCTCTTCTGGAGCATCTGCAACACCCCACATTCAAGACAGTCAGCTTGGCACCTGAGCTCACAGCAGGCCCTCCCAGGCTCCCGCAGTTACCTGAGAAGTGGGAGATGGGTGCCCCCACAAGGACGACTCCCTTCAGGCAGAAGGAAGAGACTCCAGCCTCCCACATCTCAGACAAGTGCTGTAATCACTGAGCTCCTGAAGGGAAAAACAGACGCTGCCCCTGCCAGGTTTGGGAGAAAGGGCGGGTGCTGCTAGAGGATCAGCCTGCAGGCATGGATGTGGGTAGTGGTCACTGTGTCTTTGCAGTCCAGAGGAAAACATGCACCTATTTATTTAGGGGCAAAGATATATCTCTCTTCTTGGCATTTACTAAAGGCTGTTTTACATCGTTGATTTTTCTACACTTGTCCTTTCTTGGAGTCTTTTACAGCAAGCTGTATTCAGGGTTACAGGTTCTCCTGGATGGCTGAGCTCTTAAAACTCAGCATTATAATGGTCTTTGGTGGATCTAATCCTTGGAAGTGTGAGTCTTTTTTCCAAAATTGGTTAAATGATCAAGTGCCTAAGAGTACCCCAAACCACCAGAAGAAATACTTCTTGCCCTGAGCCCTTATGAGTACCTGTAGCAAATTTTCATCAGGAGACAAAATCTTAGTCCCAGCAAAGGAGATAACAGGCACTCAAGATATCAGACAAGGGAATCTGAATTTATTTTATTTATTTGTATTTATTATTATTTTGTCTACATCTGACTGCCTCTCAAAAATTTAAAGGCATTGTTTAGAAAGGTATCAGTGGTAGAAGTACCGATACATAAACAGTCATTGCTGTTTTCATGTGTTTCTCAATGAATCCTCAAAATCTCTTCATCCTGTTCACCCAGCCTCTTAAAATAAGATTTTAAACTTGACCAAAGAGCTTATGAAGGAAGCAAATGCCTTCAAAAGAGGCTGAGTCCCGGAAGTGTCAGCTGTGATTCATTAGTGTTGTAAAGATACATAATCGAGCTGATGAGGACAGAGAAAGTTTCCATAACAGCAACAGTACTAAAATGAGACTGGAAGAGTTGTCATCATTGTTTGAAATGATGCGTATTTGAAACAGACGCAATCTCTAAAGCAGATCACTATTATTTTCTGCTCTCATTGCAGCACTCAAGCATTGTGCGACTCACAAAGCCCCTCAGCCATCTCTTTCCCTTCAATTTTTCCATCACTGTGGAATTTAAATAGCTTGTTCTTCTCAGACAATAGATTTGTCTTCCTTCCACCAGTACTGTATTTATTATAAATGCCAGTTCTGCCTAAACAGAATGGTCTTGTTTCAAAAACGGCATCAGTCAAATTTTCTTTACCAGATGTCGTTGTTTAGGAATGGCACTCCCCAATATAGTGCTCCCACTGAGACTCCAAACCACACTGCTGCTTGCTTGCTCCTTCCCTTTTCCCCCTCTCCCCTGTGGTATGGAGTGGTATGGAATGGAGAAGAGACTTGAAGGCACAAAAGGTAAAGATCACAGGTTGAGATAAGAACAATTTACTGGAAACAGCAGAGAGATAAGAAAACAAACAGTAACAGAAACAACATTATTGACAGAGGGTACAAGAAAAGAAACCTTATTGCTCACTACGGAAACCCCTGACAACACACAATACCCGAATGCAGCCACCTCCCCCCAGCTGCTCCCTCTGCCTTGGGACCAGCACATCCAACTCACTCTCTCTGGCTTGGGACGAGCATTGCCCTCCTGCTCCATCTGCCATGCTTGCTCGACTGGAAGGAATCCCTTCTTCCCTCTCCCATGCCTTGCAATGATGTGAGGTGGTGTAGAGTAACCTCTGCATCCTCGACATGTCCTGTCCCAGCTACAGCAAATATTAACACAAAATTTAATGCTGTTCAGGACACCAGACAAAGCAGAATTTCTGTTAAAGAACCAAACTGATAAAATTTAGTATATTTGCATAACAGCCAGATTTGTATTGCTTGCATTCAGAGAAAATTCCGTAATTTCAGTAACAAAGGCATTTAAATTTATTTGCTGATCATCTACCTATCTATCTATCTATCTATCTATCTATCTATCTATCTATCTATCTTAATTACAAAGGCTTTTCTAAGCACAGCAAGATGGCCACAGCCTTTAAAGCTAGCTTTGGCTGCAGGAACAATCACAAAGTTTAGTGGCAGGTTCATAAAGACCATACTTCTCAATCTGGAAGTGTTAATCTTACTTGAGATACACTGGTGAGATGGCTGGGAGCTACTCAAAGTTTTAAAGTGCTCATTACATATATTCTCTTGATGTTTTTTCCAGCAAGGAAAGAGTTGGAAACCTTTTGTTGAGTTGGGCATTGTTTTGAATTGAAGTCAAGATAGTGCTTCAGTAGCTCTGTGGTGTCTAATGCACAGGCATGGAGAAGTGGCAGTGTGTTCTTTACAGCCAGCAGCCTGTGGTTTACGCCCCATAAACTGTAGATCACCCACGTTTCTTTTTGAAGCAAGCCTCAGCAAATTCAGTCTTGCAGGATTTCTTTGTATGGTTTGCAGTTCCAACATGCTGAGTCCTGTTTGTGTGTTCAGGCTCATGTGAACTAGGAAGTGCCCAACTGATGTCAAAACAAAACAAAACCAATTCATATGGAATCTGATCCAAAGTTTACTGAAGCCAGTGCTAGAGCCTCATGACTTCAGCCTTTTGATCAGATGTGTCTTCCGTAGTGTGACCAATGACGTTTGCCTCCTCTGCGTGCTTGTCTGAATGCATTTCCATCACCTAGGATGAGTAGGAAAGATCTTCCAAAGGCAGTCTCTTGAGTTGCAAAGGACTGTAGTTGATCTTCCTTTTAAAATTAATTTTGTGGTGACCAGCATACTTGAGGAACGTGCCAGAAGCAACCTGTTAAAACAGGCTGAGGGCACCTAACACAGTGTGAACACAGTGCTATCTGGAAAAGCAAGTTGAGAGCATCACCCTGAAATCTCCAGGACTGGTAGCAAAATGCTACCTACACATAGGACAAACATAACAGGCACAGACACTTTCACTGACAAGTGTGGAGTGAAGGTGCTTACTCCAGATTTTCCTCATGAACTGGAGCAATTGATGTGTGTGACAATGTGGAGTGGTGTTTGAAGACGTGTAAAAAGTTTAGGTACTTGTGACTAATCCCTCATTTCTTAAGTCTTTTACTTGTAAGCATGCTTGTTGGTGACTGCTCTGAATTAGCTTTGGAGAGGTTGGTATCTGTCCCACCTCCCCCTCCAAAAGCGCAGCTCTGTACCAGCACATTGCAGGCCTGTGGTTAAGTTCTGCAATCTGGTCCTGTATGAAATACACTCTGCACTTTAGGTTTGTGGTACAGTAACTTGAGCAATCCCAGCTATGTGCAACTTGTCATATGGCACTGTAAAGTAGGAACACACTCCTACAGTTACTAATTTTCTGCTGCAGCATACAAAATATGCTAGATCTGCCATGAGATTTCAGTGTTTTCAGGCTCACTGATGACGAGGGGCAATTATTGAGGGGCAAATGTATTAGAAGAGGAAAAGCTTTTTGTCTTCAACAGTACTTCCAAGACATTTTTCATGTTTTTTATATACTGCCAGGATACATGGGAACACCTGTTACAGATATCAAATGGAGGAGTATTCTCCAGAAATGGGCTATTTCTCTACTGCCTTCTTTAGTTTGTCTCTAAACAAAATTATTCTTTTTGTACCAGCATATCTACTTTCGAAAGACTGATCATACTGCATTGGAGAGGAGATTTGAGTGAAACTGTATATTGATTTGCTCTTTGCTATTTAAAATTACAGATGAATTCAACGAAATATGATTAGAAGAGAGGAATTAATATTTCTGTATAATCTTTTTCAGTTGATTATGAAGCATTAATGTTTGTTGCCTTGCTTCTCTCTGATCTGCAAAGAGAAGGTTAGGAAATATCTTTGGTCTCATCTTTCCTGTTATGATAAATAACTGATCTGTGGTCGGAGCTGTAAAGTTCATAACCTACCCAGAAAAAACTTAGGAACAAACCACTGCTGCTGCAACATTATGTAAAGTGGAAAACCTATTTTCCTGGGGAGAGGTGCTGCTTAAAGATGATTTCACAAAAGAGGAAGTCCTTGCTGTTTATCCTGCTTGATCCAAATGTGCAACATTTCCTGTGGCCAGATCTGCAGTAAAATCAAAGGGGGTAGCCATTTTCTGTGGTCTATTGCTTCCTATAGCATACCCTTATAAGAAAGGAAGAAAACTGCCATTTGTTATAAAACTACCCCTAACCTTCCTTTTCTGATTAATCAATTCTAAAAAATGATGCATTGGTAATAACCCCACAATGTCCAACTGGTAATCTGTTTTTCACATCTCTCTGGCAGAACCACTGTCTATTTTAAGGTGACAGAAAGCAGTTTATATATTTCGCAAGATTGAATTTATCCCTAAGACTTTGCAAACACAGAAGGTAGACAGCTGATGAAATCTGTGCTTGCAAGAGGTCATCAAGTGTTTGATTGTGCAAAACAGCTACATCTTGGGGTTTAGAAAATCAACATAAAAATTTAGAACAACCTGGGAGTTGAGACCCTTATTAATAATCAACATGTACGAGCAGATCTTACAGTTTTGACACAGGCATAATCACAATTGAACTTGAACAATTGAATTTTGCATTTTCAGGTACTGTGTTATCTTAATTACTGCATCTTTCAGTTATCATGGAGGGAGCTTAGACATTCTATGGCAGGCAGTTTATAAAAACAGCACGAAAGAAAGACAGCCAGGCAGACTTCAGGCCTTCCATCGCATGCAGGCAGACACAAATGCCAGCAAGCCACCGGCAGAGCTTGTGTCATCCACAGCCAAAGGTTACTGCATTGACTAACACCAAGAACATTCTCAGGCCTGAGTGTACACATGTTCCTCATCCAGACTGCTGGAGAGACTTCATTTAGCTGAATATTTGCCAGTTACTTACCAAAAGTCTGTGGCAGATGAAGAAGGCTATACAGCCTTTCAGAAGTGCATACCACATCCTCCCAAAATTATATTAAGGGAAAATTATATAGGTTACAAGGTCAAACACAAAGCAGATAGCATGTACCATAATTAAGATTAGCTGCACAGCTTTAAGTCTGCAGTGTACCTGAATAGAATTACGGTCTTTAATTGCACCCTGTGCAGTTTTTCTGTGATGGCTCCTACCTGGGCAGTATTTGGCAAGTCTGGAAAAATGCAGATTTAATGAAAACGTCTAAACGGATTTTTATCAAAATACCTCTACAGAGCTTTCTAAGGAAAAAAGCCATGCTCAGTGCAGCAGATAGCTGCCTTTCTCCTTTGTTTAGGACTGAGGCTGTCATTTGATGAGAAGTTTCTTGAAAAAGTCTATGTGTGTGCACCCACAGCCATGCACAGGGAATGCAGTTCTTCCTGTTTTCATAAGCACTGAGGTAACTATTCCTCCTGGACCCTGCAGTCTGGTGACTGGCACCCCCTAAACACTGAAATGATTGATGAAATCAGTTGCCAGCTGGAGTTCTGGGTGGGTAATGCAAGAGATAGAAGCAGGATTCCTGGATTCCACTTGTGTCTGACTCAGTGTGTGATCTTCAGCAGCAAATGTAAGTCAAATCAGGGCATGCTGTGATCTGTCACGGAAGGCAGTTATGGGATTAATGAGTGTTTGTCAAAGCTAGTTTAGTCAATACTGCAAAACATAGGCACAAGTAACTATTGGGTGTTGGGTCCCATTTTACCAGGAACAGGCTGACAGAATTAACAAGGATGCTGCAGTGCAAGGCAATGCTGTCATTAGTCTACTGAGAACATTTGTTCCTTCTCAGTACAGGGCTTATGATAACGATTTTTTGCCCTCCCTTTCACTTAATTGGCCACCACCGTCCCTAATTGCCAGAAATTATTCATTGAACTCACATACCATTTCAGCTGCATCCTTCAGAGTTCACCTGTCCGTGCACTGGGTCTGTATCCCTGCTCCACATCTCACACAGCAGAGGATGGGCCCAAATAATCTTACAACAGAAATATATGCATATGCACCAGCTACTTTGCACTAGTTCAGATTCTTTTGGGACAGGTCAGATTTACTTTTCATACTCTGAAGAGCTTAACAGACTTGAACCACATCTCTAACATTTCCTGGGGCATCAGACTGGCTGCCGCTGTGAGGAACAATGGGGTAATCAACGCGGGCACAGGGGGGCTGTCTAAGTCGCCTGGAAGAGTTTCTGCTACATGCAGTTGATCTGATTCCCTTGGAGAGCAGCAGACATGCAGAGCAGACAGGGAGCTGCCTCAGCACTCCTCCATCAATGGTCCTGCAGCAGCCAGGGGAAGGCAGCAGTCCTGTTTTCCTTGGATAGTCAACAATCCCAAGGAGGAAATATAGAAGAAAATGCACTTTATTGGATACTGGTACTGGAAAGAGTCTGAAAAACAGAATTTAGTAATGAAATGAACATGAAGACCACCCCATAGCTGGCTTGTGTGCATCATTGGTTCCTAAAATTTGGGTGTGAACTTCCTGCCCAGAAATCAATATTCTCTTTCTGAAAATATCAGAATGCTGAAAGCAAGCATCCCAAATCTGAGACAACCTAAAAGTGGTTATGTTTTGCAACTTATTAAAGAAAAAAGCATTTGAGTGTCATTTAGATATTGACTCTTTATATTTTTAAACATTCTTTTCCCCCTTAGTAAAATGTTTTCAAATGAAAGCAAGAACATTAGCATGGAAGTTTTGAAACATTAAGACACTGAAATATGTTAGAAGTCATCAAAAATTATGAAGAGTATTCTCATAGTTAGAACTAGTCCATAACGTAGCCTGGTATTCCTATGAATCACAGTAAAACTGAGTTGTTTCTATATATTCTGTTTCTCTGCCTTTCTCCCTCACTATTTTTGTTGAAAAGTTGTTCATCGTGATATTTTGTTACCTATTTTACAGCAGCTAACTCATAAGTTGGAAGTTAGTCAGAGTTTAGGAAACATTATGGATTTATCAAAAAACTAGCATGTTAGAATGAAATCAGTTAATCTTTAGCCTCAAAGGATAGAAATGTAATTGCAAAACTTAATTGTGTTTTACAGTAATTTTCATTTAGAAAGCCTTTCAGATAATTCTATAATTAGCATGGGACATGTAATGGAGGGAAAAATACCTGACACAAGAGGAACTTGGTGAATGTTTTAATTCATAAGTGGGATTTAGCTGCCGTGGCAGAGCAATCTCCTGATACAAAAACTCCTTCGAGTAACGTGCCATAGTTTGCAATATATGGGGGCAGCAGACACCTGGACCTTGGCTGAGTGGAGTGACTCAAAGAGCTGCTTGTGCTCATCGCTCAGTAGCACATGTGGTCAGTCAGGAGCAGACTGCAGTCACCAAAAGAGTGAGCAAGACTCACTCCAGTCAGACAATTGACTGTATTTGCCTGATTCTCAAAATATGTTTCAGCTCAATAACTTCTTCAGTCAGATCAGTGAATTAAAATCAACTTGGTTTATCACACATGTTGATGTTAATATAGTACCTGTAATCACACACTTAAATGGGTAAGAATATGGATAGAGATTAATTCCTGCTCTGTATTTTGTCTTGAGATATAAACAGTATTTTTAACTACTAAATCCTGAAGTGTGACACTTTGTAAAAGATCTACCTAAATCTTAATGATAGTTACTGGTGCTTAGTTCAGGATTGATTTTCTCCAGCATTATTCATACAATGAACAGTGTTTCAGTGATTTCATCTCTGCTGAGGAGATTCAATTAAGATTTCAGGTGTTCAAAATCCAGGTTCTAATGCTGAATTGTGTAAAGAAAGGATCATAAAAGGAAATTTTAGTTCATGTTCTTTAGCAAGGTAAGAAAACCACGTTGGATTTCTTCTGTCAGTTAAGAAAAGAGTTCTTCAAAAACTGCCTGCCTATGGTTTTTGAGTAGAAATCTGCTGTTCAGTTAAAGTTTGGGGGAAAATGTCCATCTTTGTAGAAAATGTATTTTTTTCTTGGGGGAAGAGGGGAAGACAAAATATATAAATGGAAAGTAATGATTTTGTTCTGAAAGATGATAAAAATAATTTTCAGTATTACAATTCATAATATGAATTTGGGCTAAAGGATGTGCCTTTATGAGTTGGATTATGAGTTGGACTGAGCAGGTCTGGGAAGGGAACATTTAGTAGCACCACCATGAGCAATAGATGATACACAAAGTTGGATCATTACCAATGCAGGGGCCCATATTTTCACATCCTGATGCCTTAGTAAGAGCTTCTTATCCCTAGGCTGTGAAGAATGTGTATAAATGCCCAGTTCAGGCTCCAGATTGTCACCCTAAAGTCACAGATATGGGATTCAGAGCTGCAGTTGTAATCAAGCAGCCAGAGAACTAGGGCCATCCTTTTTAGCCATGTCTGGAAAATGCCTCTGTTTTCCATCTCTCGGAGGAGACAAAAAAATGTTGGTGGGAAAAGTTTTCAAGCCTAGTTTCCAGCTTCTGCAGTCAGTTGTGTGTTCTAATCCTACCCACAAATGAGATGAATTTTTTCTTTCCTCTTTTCTTATTAGAATTTAGTTCTGTCTCTCATCCTCTCATGACCAGAATTTTCCTTTGATTTCTAATCCAAATATATTACTGGATATTTTGTACCTGTTTTTCTTTAGCTCTCTTTTAGTTTCAACAGCTCTTTTAGTGTCTCCCCTTCAGAGTACCTACAGGGAGATGTAGCTTTGATTTAGCTAGGGAAGGGGGGAAAAAGTCCCAAACTATGCTGGGAAAAGAGAATACGATACAAAATCAGGCCATTTTCTGCTTACTGCCAAGCTTCAGCCATTTTGCAAAGTGCCATCAGCTCTGCCAGCTGCACCATCCCCTTTTCTCCAGCAGTAGTGGGGATCCAGGCTGGCTGAGGATGTGATATTTCCTGCTTGTGAAACATTCCAGTGTAAGGAGGGGGCAGTCTCAAATAGACTCCTTTTTAATGAGTTGTATCAATAAATTCCAATCAGCAAATGCCAGCTGCATACCACTGTGACCACACTGGCTGCTGCAAGAATGCCGGAGCTGTCAATGGAAAGGCAGTTTTGTCCGCTGCTGCATCAGCCTTCCAGAGCTGCTCACCAGCATATCCTCTCATTCAAACACTGATGAGGCGTGTTTCAAACATAACAGGAACCAGATGTTGTGTATTCATTGTATAATTGCACAGCTGAAAAGAGGTTACAAAGTGGCCAGATAGCAAAAAGCAGTAACCGCGGGAAAGTATTCTGTCAAATCTCTGCAGACCAGGTTGGATGCAGCCACTCAGTGCCATGGATTTAGAAATCTGGGAGAGGTTAACTAACCCTCATTTTGAGTCACCTGTAAGTCTCTTGAGTGATCTGTAGGGTTTGCCCCTCCGAGACATGACTTGTGTCTCCAGGCTGGCTGCAGAGCCCCACGCCTGTTCACCCCTCTGACCATGGCTGCTGTGACAGCACATGAGCATCCACGAGCACACATTGCATGGCACATAAACGTGCCACGCAAATACCCTTAAGTGTTCTGGTCACATCTAACCTCTATATTTATGTTTTTAATTCATACATTCATGTGTATGTGTTCAGTGGGCCGAATTTTGTTACCACATGGTTGCAGAGCTTGTATCAGGTCTTCGTTTGGATGTGTGTGACTGTGCAGCCAAAATAATACTTTGTCACCATTAGCCACTGCTGGCAGAATAATTAGTAATCTAATGTTATTGGCTAAACTGGATTTTTGATTGCAAGATTTTGATTCTCCCAAAGATTAGAATTTCAAGAACAGAAATAGTTATGCAGCATTTGATATTCAGCCAGACCAGCTGAATTTCCACTAAAGAAATAAATCCAGCTAACACTAAGCAGGGGTACCTTGTAAACATAGCCAGATAACTAAAAACCTTTACCAGTCCCAAAGTGCAGATAATTTATGATTTGAAACCTCCTTCTATCACCACAGGACTCAGGGAAGAAGGTCAGGGGATATAACATATTTCTTGTTTGAAGCAGTATAAAATGATTCTCTCTGCTAATGACATTCTGATGTTTGTTACCCATCCAGATAATTGCATTAAATCTTTGCTTGAACTTGTTGACAAAGTTGCTTCAGTATCTTAATAATCCTGATAGGACAAAGTCAGGGCTTTTGCCAGTGAATGGTCTTTGTTCACTGTGAGTAGTTGATTGTTTAATTCTTAACTGGAAGCCTTAGGGTTTCATACCCTCAAGGTATACATTCAGTGCAACTGCTAAATTTAAAGGTTAGAATTGCCAGAATTATCAGGGAAGTGTCAGCAGATTGATTTCCTTTAAATTTATCTTGGTAGGGGAGACTGGCAACTAATAAGATTATGATTGTTCCAAAAAACAATTATGTATTGAACATGCTGCCAGTTGCTATAAATCCTGGAAGTTTTCAAGAGATGGCTCCATTACTAGCAATGTTTTTTTGGAAAAATGAGAACCACAGCATTGGCATTGGGAAAATCCTGGAAACTGATAAAAGTGAGCTTTTGTTTGGAGGCAGAGTATCGTTTTGGTTCTCACCTCCTGAAAGTGAAAGGGACCCTGTGTGGTTTTACCCAGAGGAAGCTCAAGCCCAGCCTTGTTTATTAAATATTTGAGCTACAATGTTATCTCTCCTGAAGAATCAGGTTCCACGCTGGCGTGATTCACCACAGATGGAGCCAAAGGGCTTGCTGCTGGCCTGACTGGGCGCAGCTCTGGTTTTGATGACATAGGTAGGGAATGAATCTGCCTGTCTGCCAGAGTTTCACATCCATACGGATATAACGTGTATAAAGATGTCCTGACTGCAGTGCAGCAGCTGCTAGCAGCAGCTCTGGGAGCAGACCTGAACCTCTGAGGTGCTCCATGGGCACAAAGGGGAGGGGATGAGCAGAGGGCAGAGACCAGCTTTGGATCTAGCATGTCACTCCCTGCCTCGTTCTCTGCTGTCAAGAAGCCCCTCTTCCTGCTTGTGATAGTTGCAGAAATGCTTTCTAGAAAGCTATTTCGAGGGATATTCAATAATGGTAATTAGAGAAGAATCAATTACACTCCAAGACCACTTGAACTGCATTTCCAATCCCTGAATATGCCTGTAATGTAACTGTTTTGGAAGCTGATAAGCTAAAATAAGTCTCTGCACTTTCCCATTGCATCACACATGTACAGTATTGATTTGGAGCATGTCCTCCCACAGGCGAAAATGATCTTTTACTTTCATGTCTGTAACAATGCTCAGAATACAGGAAAATTAAAAACAATAAATGTTCTAACCAGCCTGTCAAAAACATCAGAAAAAACCTAAAATAGAAGAATAGTTATTTTATAAAATTCCTAGCATCTCTGGGATGATCTTATACTTTTGCATGCTGGAAGGGCCTACATCACCTGCTTTTGGTTGTGCCTTTCAGGGTAACCTTGTTTTCTCATAAGCCAGTTCCAGATTAGAGAAAAATCCTGGCTTCATTGAAGTGGATGGGAATTTTGGTACACACAGAATCTTATCCCCAGATTTTCAAACATGAGGAGATGAAAATTTGGCTCTTAACTCTCCCTTAGGATTCTTGAATTAGTGGTTCAGCTTCCAAAAGCTCTGACACCCACTGATTTCAATATGAGCTGTTGGAACTCTGTGAGAAAATGTTGATTTCCAACATTAAATATGGATGGTGGAATCTTAAAATTAGGCTCCTATTTTTGAAAATCTTGGCCTAAACCTTTATTAATACTGCACTACCATGTGTCCTGCATCTATTAGAAAAGATAACATCATTCAGATCTGCATCTGCTGTATTCTATAAACATGGGAAACAAAAATGGTCTTTTAATCAGATATAGATGAAAAACTGTCTCTGATGTAATGATAGACAGCTAGGGATAGTCCATAACTGTGTATCACCTAACTGACCAAATAATTTGCCATTACTTAATATATTCCCAAACAGCACATAGGACAAGTGGTATGTGTAGAGGTGTTCCCAAACAGCTCTTGTAATTCCAGTAATTTCAGCAATTTCCAATTTTAGAGGAAGTAACTAATCCCAGGTTACCTATAGTCATTCTTACTGACAGTATTGTAGGTTTGAAACATTTTCTGTCATGCCAATATCACAGACAAGCTGTGAAATTACAAATGTATCTGTCACTTCTGTATTTATGTTATTAATACTGGTAGTTCTTAAAAGTATACTACTTAGGGCAGTCTCTGCCTCCATCTAAAAAAAAAAAAAGAGAAAAAAATTAAAGAGGGTTATTAAAATCAGCATTAAGTCAGATCTCCTCTGATATAATTTCATCAGAACTAACCAGCAAAACAGAGCTGGCTCTGATCTGATTTTGAATGGGAAACCTCTTGGAGTAATGAAAATGCTGAGGGAAGTGGTTTTACTAGTTCTGTAGGTGGCTTGAGTCAATAGACTCACATTGCTTTTATAATGCATTGGGCTATCAAGGGCACTGCCTGTGTTTTTAATAAAAATTCTATGGCACATTTTGCAGAAGAATTAGTCCAGATGTTTTAGCTGGATTTCAATTTGGCTATCCTCTGCTTATCTCTCTAGAAACAGCTAGAGTTAGGGTTGCAAAATATTTTCCATTACCATCCTTGCTTTTAGCAGGCTTCTAATTTCCTGAACTGTGTAATTTTGTTTGCTGAAACTTCTTGAGTTCAGCTTCTGTTGTGCCGTGAAGTACAGCACTCTGTGCTATGGTTGAGCAAGATCTCTTCAGCCACTTCTGTGTATGGGAGAAGAACTTTTTACACATTCCCCAGCATAAATTGAACCATGAATTTGAATTGTTGTGAACAGAGCTCTGGTAAAAATCTTCCTCCCCACAAAACGGCTGGAGTGTGAAGTTTAAAATCTGGCACAAACAAGGCATTTGTGGATAAATGATGATTAGTGCCAGATCTTTATACCTCTCATTTTATATTTGCATGAGCTGCAGCCCTGTCAATATCACAGGACCTATTGGTAGTACAAGGTGCCTCCGAATGCAACAGTACTATTAGAACCTGGCTCTGGCCAAAGGAGGCAGAAGCTGCTCGCAGTTTCTGCTGCCTTGAAAGTACGTCCTCCTAATAGTAGTACTAGGACTCTGTCTCCTACATCCCTAGGAACCAAGAGACAGGGTAGTGAGAAGGAAACCACACAAAAGCCTTTCTGCATTGCTACATCAGCTTTCTGCATTTTATTACTGTAGGCAGGGTCTGCCTCCTCATCTGCTTCTCGTCAAGGCTGAACCCTGTGGTACCTTTGTATGTTTGGGCCATTTAAGGCTACCATAATAAAAACAATAATAAATAACAAATAAGCAACTGGAGTCCAAAGCTGTAGGATGGATTCCTTCCAGATCATAATGGAGTGAGTGATTAAAATCCCAGTGGAGCAGCAGAGCTCTGCTTGCTAGTCCAAAAGGCCAGACGTGTCTGCAGGACTCTGGCGTGGGGTGCACTGCACATCACAGTTCTGCGCTGGCTGTGCTCAGCAGCAGTGGCTCCAAGCAGGATCAGACCACTGCTGAGAGCCAGCTGCCCAGCCCCGCTGTTTGCCCCCACTTCCTAACCTTAGCTTTGGCCCGCACATTTAAAGAGATTGTATCTCCTTCTGCTTTCTTTCGTAAGACTTTAACTTCTTTTATTTTCTACCTTGTCCCTGGCTTGCAGAAAACTCCCAGTGTTGCTGAAGACATTCCTTTCTATATGCCTCAGTGGCCCCTACATATTTATTACATTTAATTGTGGTATGATGCAGAGAGGAAGCATTTACAGGGCACTGAATTTCCCGGCTGTTAAGTAGTGAATTGCATTTCAGAGTAGTGCGACACTGTTTGAAGATGACTGTGATAACAGTCTTTGCATTGAGAAGTTGGATTTTTTTGCCATTTGGAAACGGAGATCACTTCAGCTCAAAGGCTGTTTTCACCAGCATTGTAGCAGAAAGCACCCAAGCACGGTCCAGTCCTTGCCCTAATTCTCTGTTAGTCTGTCAAGCTGTGCTAGCCAGAGCTACAAGTGACCCAAATGAAAAGAGACCTGAAGGGTTACTTGACAGACTTCCCTTGCTGCTCAGCAGTGGTCCACAGTGTGTAGTCTCTAAATTTGGAAGATATTTGACAGGTTGAAAAATTGAAAACGAGAAGCCACACCTTTAATGCCAGTTTAGAAATGTGTCTGGTTACCCCTGTCTGGGAAGATAATTCGCAGAGAGCTGAAAGTATTCTGACATTTTCCCTTGGGCATAATTTGGGAAAGGAAAAAAAGTAATATTTCCAGTTTTTTAATCAATTTTTGGCAGCCATGTAGCACTGCCTTACAGGATTACTATGATTATAGACTACAGTGTGTGCTGCAAATGAAGACTTTTGAATACCTGCTCAGTGCCTGGTTGATATGTGGCTGGTGAGGATGAGCACTGTGCTGAGGTCAGGAAGAAGCAAGTTTGCCTCCCAGATTTTTCATGTATCAAAGACAGATATGTTCACAATCAGTATTAATGTAGTAATGTGCTATCCATTAAGAGACATTGTCATTTATATATTGTTACCGAATTTCTCCTTTGTTATAGCAAGAGTGAATAAAGTAGATGAGGGATTTTTAATATACCTAGATAATAATGACATGGCCTATGGCTTTTCAATTTCTTCCTACTTTAGCAAGGCTGATTCTTTTTCTCAGCTTTTTCCATTTTGTAAGTATGTTACTACTGGCTTTCTGCTGATAAGAGTATTAATGTATTTGAAGATTATTCTGTTAGGATTCAATTGTGAACGGTTTCACACACACTTTTAAAATTTATTATTTAGTACTGTATAAAGATTATCTTATTTTATGATTCCTGAGAAGCCAAAAGAAGGACCTTTGCACTCAACCATTAGCTTTGGAAAGGATTCTACTCCTGACACAACCCAAGATGGTTTGTATGTTCTGGCTGTACAATGCCTATAAAGAAATCTGGGAGGTTGCGCAGGCATTCTCACAGGGTTTTGGACTGATTCCCTGTTAAAAAGAAGTTGGGCACCCAGGCCCCCTCAGTGTCCTGACCAGTGTCCGCTTAACATGCCTTCAAGGAACAGTACCACCAATGAAGGGCTCATTTTTCTGCTGCCCACATCAGCATCTCCCAGAGAATTCCAAGGAGGACTTGGGCAGGGGAAGAGGCAAGTGAGTAAGATGCATCTGACATGTAAAACCAGAAAACGTTATGAAACATAGTTAGGGCCTCTGAAAGGCTTCCTCACCAAGAAATGCAAAAGTACTTCAATGCGATAGCGTAATCGTAACAGTTGATTGGCCGTAAGCCACAGCTCTGTGCTGTTGCAATGGGCATTTTCTGCTGTTGAGACATGCCATGATAGGAAACTCTGACATAGCCACCAAGTAACAGCAGCAGACCCATATCAGGGTCCTTCCTATTTTAGAAGGTGGGGTAAAAATGGATGGGAACAGAACTGGGAAACAGAATTGCCATAAAATGCAGAACAGGGACCCAGGGTGAGGAGGACCATGCTTAGCAGAAGAGATACTCCTTGCTAAAAGCAATAATAATCGAATATGAGTAAGATTTGCTTCAGAGACACACAGAGTGTCCACAAGGCACTCACAGGCAAAGCACACATTCATGTGCCACATGCCCAATTCATCATTATTTCAAAGTCATTTCACCATTGTTTCCCATTGAAATAGGCTTAGAAGAGAATTATGCATGGCACAGTCATTCTTAAAATGACCTGGGGAAAGAAGAGCATTGACACATTAGAGTGAAAATATAAGGAGTGCTATGAACACTAGGTGAGTATGGCTTCTTCTTGCAATTCCTAAGCCAAGCACCTGTAGAAGCAATGTCAAATCTCATTTTTTATAAATTTTTTCTGGAAGCATGCTTGCTAAAGTTCGTATACCACTGAGATAGGCAACATTTCACCTCTTGAGCAGCTCATTCTGCTTGCATGTATTAGCGCTCAGAAATTATGTCCTACTATTTGTGGGCTGTAGTACCATGTGTTCATGGCTGCATGCAGCCTTTGACAAAAATGTCAGAAGGTTTCAAAAAATATCATTTATTTCTAGCTCGGCACCCTTTTATTACATGAAGGAGATAAATGAAATACCATTATCTCATATCACAAAAGATGGGAGAGCTCAAATTTCCAGCCTAGACTTAGCCTGACTTCCATTCTGTGGTCATCCCAATTCTGGGTCCAAAAGCTTTGCAGCTAAAATGGAGATTAGTGTCAGTAAAGTTGCTGTAAAGCTGCAGAAGTAAATATCTCATCTCTAGAAATAAGGACTGAAACATATTTAGGAACAATACTTCTGAATGCCTTCTACATATTTGGTGAACACTGGGCTACCAGACTCTTCCTCAGGGCTGGTTCTGGAGCAGTTGACTTACTTAGAGCATTATGACACTTGTGCAATGCAGATCTCTTTTAAGGCATGTGATGTTTCCCAAAGCTGTTGAACTGCTGTAATTTCTCAATTAAATAAGAGAGATACCGGACCTAACTTTATTTTCCACCACTATATAGATATATCTTAATACTGAGTTTAATTAATGCTGAAATTAGCCACCAAGTGCTTTGTGTTTTCTTTAACCTCTGTCTGGAGTTTAAACACTCAATGGGAAAATTAAGGCCACTCAAGCCATCCCCTTTTCTATAATGGAGAAATAAATACTAAGGAAGACTGAAGTCAGAGTTACAATTTACAAAAGAGGCTCGCAAGAAACACAGCAATAGTAATAAATGATTGTACAAAAAGAAAACGGTTTAACCGACAAAAGCAAGGTATCACCTGGCCCCGCCGAGGGCAAAACCCAAATGGTGGCTGTCCCCAAGCTGTCTGCCACGTGGAGCTGGGGACAACAAAGGCAGCCTGTCCGAGAGGCTTTTGCAGCTCAACCTCCTCCTCCTCACAGCCTGGCAACAATGGAAAACAGGGCCAAAACAAAACCTTCGGAGCTAGTTCGACCCGGGAACTCTTCGGCCAAGCTGCCGTGGCGAGCGGCAGTGGACGCTTCTCTTTCTTCTCCTCTCTCTCTCTGTCTGGGCACCAACACGGGGCCGGGCCCCCGCAGGCTCTGGCTGCTCGCGGCTCAGCTGGGCTCGGCTGGACTGGCAGTGTCCTGGCTGGACTGGCACTGTCCTGGCTGGGCTGGCATTGTCCTGGCTGGACTGGCACTGTCCTGGCTGCACTGGCACTGTCCTGGCTGCACTGGCATTGTCCTGGCTGGACTGGCAGTGTCCTGGCTGGACTGGCACTGTCCTGGCTGGGGTGGCATTGTCCTGGCTGGACTGGCACTGTCCTGGCTGCACTGGCACTGTCCTGGCTGCACTGGCATTGTCCTGGCTGGACTGGCAGTGTCCTGGCTGGANGTGTCCTGGCTGGACTGGCACTGTCCTGGCTGCACTGGCACTGTCCTGGCTGGGCTGGCACTGTCCTGGCTGGACTGGCACTGTCCTGCTGCTCTGTTTCCCGTGGCAACCTCCCGCACAGGAGCTGTCTTTTCATGGGCTGGACTCCACGGGACTGGAAGAAATGACGAGCAGGGGAGCTGCGGTGAGGGCGGTGCTGTCCGGGCAGCCCATACCTCCTCCCATCACCGGGCCAGAGAACGCTGGCCTCCCTTCGTCTTCCCGCTGCTGCCTTAAAAAGACAGTCCACTAAAGATGAGGTACGGAGTGCAGAATACACAGTTTTGGTCTCCCTCACATAATGGTAAACTCTGCCTCCTATCCCTGTAACTAGGACAACCTGTATGAACTACATTTTGATAATCAGATGGGAAGTGTTCTACTTTGTTTCTCAGCAATACTCTGTATTCAGTTTTTATTGTCTGTGATAAAAGCTCAACCTCATTATTATCCCAGGATTTGGGTGACAGTAGAGAATGCATCACAGCAAAGCTAAAGCCTAGCTGAGAGCAATTTTACTATTAGAGGCACAATTACTGTCCATTACAAATTCCAGAACTGAGCACAAACATAACTTTAATAGGTGACTGTGTTGCAGCAGCATGCAGAGAAAAATGGCATCCCCTCCCTCAGCACAGAAGAACAAAGAAATAAATAAAAGACTTTTGGTTGCATGCTCTATATTAAACTCAGGCAGTCCTGAAGGCATTTGGCTCTTCAGTGAAAAGCAGCCCTGGCTCCTCTGTCTGTTGCAGTTTCACCTGATTTAGCAGGCTATTTCAGGCTCTTGTCCTGCCTAGTTAGGCACCTGTATAGAATGCAGTTAGCTCCAGTCAGTCTGCCTGGGATCTCTGGTTCCTGTTCTCCACAGAACTGCCGGTGTACTAGGGTTGTGTCTGACTCTTTGCATCCACTCTTCTGGTCCCAGAGAAAGCTTGGGTGTTTGTGTGAACTCCTAGGCCCAGAGTATAACTGGAGCTGAAAGGGATTTTTTTGTTGTTGTTGCTGTTTAAATAGCAGCAACTGAAGCTTAACTGAAGTTGTTTGCATTTACTTTCTTTTCACAGTCCGATTATTACTGCTTTAAAGAAAGCTTTTTTATTCAATAGAAATGAAACTTGGACCAAGAGCCATTTCAGGAAAGCACTTCCTTATCCTGATAGCTCTAAAGTAAATTCCCGATATTAAACAACTGCCCAAATGCTGTTGATTCTCCATCTCCTATGAGTTGTTTAGGCAAGTGAATGAAGCAGGTCAGAAACAAATCTGAAGCTGAAAAAAAAAAAAAAAACCAATCAATTTACATTGCCTATAACCAG
>VZRO01003176.1:112619-187057 GCA_013397915.1 Daphoenositta chrysoptera
CGCAAGTGCTGAAACTCAAACTGATCTTTCCCCCCCGCCTCCCCCCCCCCCAGCAAAACGATTTAATTTAAATAATCTCAAAGTTACATTTTCCATAAAAATTACACACACAATACTGTTCCTGTTCCTTTATGAATATCTCTTTATATCACACTTGTGTGCATGAAGAATACTAACAAGGAAGGCTCTCGAAGAGTGGAGACTTCGGTGAAGGCTCTTGAAGTCTTTAATACTTTACTTGGCACAGGTTCTCATTTTCTTGCAACTTTAGTAATTCATCCAGCTATTGCAGGAAAGGGGAAGCTGTGTATACAGGTTCTAGACAACATAATTTCCATGCCTACATTTTGTAACTTTTAAATAATTTGTGTTCTTGAAGTAACAATATTAACATAATTTGTTGCAGAGATTTAATCATATATGGCACTTTAGCTACACAGACATTTGTATTTGAATAACTGTATAAGGTTACTCATTAGAGCAGGATCTCAAAATATAACTGACTGGTTTTTCTTTCCCAGATGTCTGTCCTCCTGTCCTTGAGTTCCCTTTTGTTTGGTAGTGTGTTGAGTTTATGGCATTATGATCATATGAAATACGAAAGCTTTTCTGAAGGAATAATGGAGAAATTGTCTTCTGTGCCTTATTTTCCAATAGAGGATCAGCAGCTCAAATATTTTTTGCCCTCAGGCATTGTGGCTGTGAGTGACCCTGGGCAGGGGTTGAGTGTGCCCCCCGGATGAGCTCAGAGGAGTGGTGTGCTGGGGCATGGCACAGGCACCAGCGCTTCATGCTTCATACGGTTATGCCCCGTCCAGGTGTTACCACAGACCTCTGGCCTTACAAGTCAAGTCTGTGGCCAATAAATACAATTCAAGAGCAGTACAAGAGCAGGGAGTTGATGGTTGAGACTCCTTATCACTGCCACTGACTTAAGCACAGTTCTGGCCAAATAACCTGGTACTCCATTTGTAAAAAAAGGAGTAACTAGGGCCCAACGTGTTATAGTGAGCTCAGCTCAACTATGGTGATGTACTAACATTAAAGAACATGATGCATAATGCAGTGAAGAAAACAGTACAAGTGCCTGGGGTCATTATGATAGACTTTCTCTGAGTAAATGACGTAAAGACATAAGTGGTGAGTTTTGATTTGTTTGTAATTTAAAGTACACCTATTCATGAATTTTGCACGAATGCATTGCAGGCACTCTGCCTGTTGTCAGCATTTACGTCTGTAAATGTGAATGTCCAAGGCATAATTCAGTGGTGTTAATTCTTATTTCAATTCATGGGAAAAAGAAACAGAACAAGGAGTTAAGTGCCTTTTTATTTTAAATTCTGTGTCAATAATCCAACTAGCTTAAATGTATATTTATTCTATGTTTGAAATGCAAACTATTCAGAATGCTATGACAGCTATGAAAAACACAGGGCTTGGAAAACTGGCAGTTTTTGTGGTTTTGGGGTTTTGAGTAAAGTTTCACAACCAATCAACCCAGAATAATGTCCAGTAAAGGCATTTCTGCTTGTTAGTCTATTTATTTATTTACTTTGGCGTTGTGAGGCAAGGCAAGACACATTTGGAGGAAGGTCAGTGAAAATACTCCAGATCTGTCCAAGGGGCTGATGCTGGAAAATGCTGAGGTCCTGCTGCTGTTGAGGAGGTGGTCAGCACCCCTCCGAGTCAGGGGTCAGTCAGGAGTGGGCTGGAACACAACCTGCCTGCTCAGGCAGTGTGGGCACTCACAGCCTTCCCAAGGAATTTGCACAGAAAGCAAAATCAACGTTGGGTCCATTTGACTTCGGTTTGGTGGCCACTGGATTCTGTGTGTCTCCTTCTCTGCTGGTGGCCCTGATCTCATCGCTGGAGACCTGCCCTTTGCTTGATGCTGTGTGTTTTCCAGCAGCCTTGCCATCCAGGCACCCAGCCTGCCCCAGTAGCCAAGCCTGAACTATTTAACTGGGCACTGGCAGAGACTTTGAAGACAGAGAGTCAGTCTGTGGTTCCTGTCCCTGGTCCCCAAAATGTGCTAACTTACCATACAGTATTTTGCTCGTGGGATGTTAGGATGACTCGAGTTCAGGAGGGGAGATCTCCCAGGGTGAATGTGTTTGCTCAGTGGTTTGTTCAACCCATTCTGGGGATTTCCAGTGGGAAAGGCTCCCCCCGCTCAGCTGTCACTGGGTGTACTGCCCAAGGCGGGAGGAAGGATGGCTCCAAAAGGACTTAGGTGTTTCCTAGGGAACAGAGGCAGTCCTGGGGCTCACGGTTACTTGTCCCACTAGTTGTCACCCTGTCTCGCTTACAGTGGTGCCGAAGGCACAGGGAGCCGAGCTGTCCTGCCAGCAGAGCCCACGTGAGCCTCATGGCACGGGCTGTGCTCGGCACTGGGGTCGGGAGCCTTGTGTGCAAGGTCCAAACCAGGGGTGCTTTCCTCAGCAGCTTTTGTTTGTGTCCTTCAGTGGGACAGATGGGGCAAAAAACGCACCACCAGGAGGCCTCTGGAGAGGAATAAACAGTTCTGAGAAGCAAAGGCTGCTTCCCCATCCTGCAGCAGTCCCCCAGCCCCTGCCCCACAAGCAGGGTCTCCACAGGACTCCCCGCGGCCATAGACCCACAGAACATCACATCCCAAGGAAGATTTGGGGTTTCCTTCTGACAGCCACCAGCCTTGCCAGCAGGCTTTGTGGCACAGCAGGGCACCAAGGGGACACGTGGTCAGAGGGGCCTGGCCATGCTGAAGTACCAGGCACCAGCAGCACCCCGGCTCTGGAGGATCCATCCCAGAGGAGAATCTGCGGCGATTTCCCGAGAGCACTGCCACCTTGTGTCTGTCGGTCCTGCGCTGAGCAGTGTCACGTCCTGGCAGAGACCAGCACATGTGCTACCTATGAGAGATCAAGAGGTCACTCCATGGCCTGAGGTAGGTGTGGGACACTGCTGGCTGTCCCCTGCACTGGCATCTCTCTCATGACAGCTGCAGAAGCAGAGCTTGCCTGTGCAGCACCGTCCGCAGCACTCCCTTCCATGAGACAAGGGTGACAGAGCATAGCACAGGCTGTGTCCAGACAGCAAAAGGAGCCTGGAATACCATCAGCAATCCTATCTAATAGCTGATAGCTCTGTGCAATATGTGAAGAGAGGCTAGAGTCTTTGGTTTTCTTCTTTGAAAGGTCAATTCTAGTTCTCCCCATCATTTCCTGGGTGCCCAAACAGATTGTTCAGAGCGGCATGCTTCCATTAGGCACATTCTGCACTACATTAGTTTAATGGCACTGTCACTATGAATTGCAAACTTTCTCAGCTCTCCCCTGTGCTGGTGAAACATGGCAGCATAAGGAACAGCTGTTCTCTTACCCTTTTCTGGAAATGGGAAACATCATATTGCATTTTTGTTATTAGCCTTATTTGGATGCCAGTGGTTTTGTTTCTAAACACATCAAGGCAGCTGAATAATCTTAATTGAGCACTACAGAAAAAGCATGGTTTCATGCAAATGCAGCTGCCAGCATAATTATTAGGACAATACTGAACTTCTATTCCTGAGATTGGTTCCAGTTCCTTGGTTTTTATATTGCTCCCTTGCTGCTGAATTTCATGATAAACATCTCCAGAAATACTGATCTATAGTTAGGCAGTAAACAAGTTAAGTCCTTAATTTTTGACATTAAAAGCCAAACAAACCTGATTACTAAAATGTAAATTTGAGCCTTTATTTCTGCACAAAATAATTACCCAATTTTCACTAGGAATAACTACTACAGGTAAAACTCTGACTTACATGACTTCAAATGAGCCCCAAGATTTTTACTGCAATTTCATTAAAGACAACAGATGTTTGCAGCTCCTTTGGAAGATGCCAGTATGTATAAATAGAATCAAATAATTCCCAGATTTAATTATGATGGATTCATAGTTTTTGCATGATCAACCACAGCACACAATGGGCAATTAAGCAGAATGCACATATACAACTCTCTAGTCTGCCCACTATATAGAATCACTTCATTATTAAACCTGAGGGCAAGTCAGAGATCAAGATTACAGCAAGGGTACAAAAAGTGGCAGAATCTGCTCCAATAACTTTGCTGGTTTCTTTCTGTGGTGCAAGGTACACACATCCTTCCACTTTTAATAGACCTTCATGAAAATATTTCATTTTTATCATATCCCCTTTACCAGCTTACTAGAGCATCCCAGGAAACTGCTAGCCAGGTGTGGCTTGCTCTATTTTTGGTAGATTTACCTACGTTTGGCGAATACTTTGGTGAAACCTGATCATCGGGCTTCTGGTGTAAATGATGGGGAGGGGTTTTAGCCTGGTGATTTAATTAGGCTTTATTTTCTCTTAGACCCACAGCAGAATTCAAGGCTGCTTTGGGTCACCCATGCAGTATGTTTGGTCTAATTCCTAGGAAAGATGTGCTCATTGTTGCAGAACAATTGTATCTAGTGTCACATTGGTAACAGTTTCTCTTTAAGAAAGGCAGACTGTGAAACCAGTAATCCTGGCCAGGTCAGGATTGTGTTGTGTCAGCAGAACTTTTGTGGGGAAGCTTGCACAGCACGTGCCTGCCCTGTCTGGCTCAGTCCATTGTCTTCACAACTAATAACATTTACTCCAAATTTAAAGAGGCACAAAGTTCAGCAAGCCAGACTTAGTCTGGGGGTATCTTTACTGAAGTCAGTGAAGCTTATAAACTTGGCCTGCTATTTGTTGTTGGAGGAGTGAATATAAGAACAATTCTTCAAGTGTTTATTTTCTTTCATATGATCACAGAACAAGGCAATTTGCAGCAAAGTTTTGCATGCAACTGCTCTCAAAGCGTAAGTCACAAAGGATGCTGGACTCAGGTTTTGGTTTAATTAATACTAGAAGTTTCCACTAGGTTTGTGCTCATTTCTGTCTCCCCCAACACCTCCTCTGAGAAACAGACTCCCTGGATACTCTAACTGGTCTGGTCATTTGAAGTTGGAAATCTGTACTGATGGTACCCCATGATAGTGGGGGTATGTATTTATTTGCTTCATAAAACTCATATTTCCCTAAAGCTTTATCCACTGGTATTGTTGCACATAGTGCAATAGTGTAGTGTAATTTTCAGCTAATCAATTAAACTCCTGCCTGAACCCCAATGCAGTCTTGCCTATGCTTCTAGAAATTTTTTTTAAAAGGCAAAACTGCCTGTGAATTTTTATGTGAGTTGATATTAGCCAGTTGCATATGCTACAGCCAAAGACTGAAAATGAAGAACAAACAGCATCCTGACAGAGGAAGATTGGTGTGGCAGAATTTGTTCAGTGCTTTGCTTGGTCTATTGTATTCTATTTTAACAAATCTGCATTAGTAAGTTTACAGTGGTTTGTAGTTTGAGTACAGTGTGTGCTATGATATATTTGTGATTTGCTATTCATAAATAGTCATGAATGCACTATTTGCAGAGCCTAAGTAGACCTTCCATGCAGTTCAGCATGGTATGTTTCCCATCATCACCTTTGGAGCTCTGATGTTGAGAACAAAGAACCAAGTCCTCTTGGAGCTAAAGTCTGTAGCCACGTCTTTTATGAATCAAGGAGGGAAATTTCAATTCAAGCAGGGCACTCCAGTGTCCTGAGATGCCAAACTGTTGAATAATCCCATTTTTAAAATCTTTCCAAGGAGATTTCTGTCTTGGGGAATTGATCTGATTGATTCCTTTCCTCTGATCTAGCCAGTTCCTCAGAGTTTGCCTGGGCTGTGACTTGTGCTTCCAGGCCAGTGTCACCACTTGCTGTTTGTGATACCTGGGGTACCCTTGACTTCCCTGAGCCAAGCACAGGTGATGGAAGTCTCACGGAGTCTGCTGGTGCCACTTGCTCCCTTCTCCCCTGCAGCCCAGGGCAGGGGTGCCGTGCTGGATGCCCAGCAAGGGTAGCTGGCACTGCCAGCACAAGTTGCTCCATTGCAGAGGCGGGAGAGAACAGGAAACAAGTGGTGACTAACAGTCCACATTCTTTGCTTTTGAGGCAGCAGAGCCACACACAGCCCGTCACTCAGGGCAAGCTGCTCAGGCACAGGCTAGTCCTTGGTAAAATTCATTGCATCTGGCGCTGTTCATTTCCTTTCAGTTTTTATCTAGTCTTTCTGTGTTTCCTGTTAGCACCTAATGCCATTTGGGACAGCACAGGGACTGCTGCTCGTTGTGCATTTGCTGTGCAGAGACCAGAAGAGCTAGTGGTAACAGCACTGTGATCCAGTTAGCATGTGTTTTGGTGCATCCTGCCTGTACTTTTCCAAGTTCTTGCTCTTGCAGTAGGTGAAGTGCCAAGAATGAGGAGCTGGGGCACTGAGGGACCTCAGTGAAGTTTAATAAATGGATCCTAAGTTTCTGCTGGAAAGGACTAAGGGAAACAAACAGCAAAGACCAGAAAGCCATGTGTAAAATGTGGATTCTGCCTTTTCTTCTCATGTGTCTCGCTCTCTATCTTTTATTTGTACTGATATAACCATCCACTCGAATATTTTCAGCATTTCTCAGGTCTGTGAACTTCAGTTTTTATAGAGTGAGCTTGTTTGCCAGGCAGGTTTTCCTCAAACTCTCCTGGTGCCAGTAATTAAGGGATTATTGTAAGTACCTCACTGGTGCAGATATTGAGTATTAGCACTTAGGCTGAATGTGCCCACTTTGATTTCTCTGCAGTGACGCTAGGTAGGCTGTGCCTGAGCTCTACTCTAAATGAGCACGGTATCATTAATGACAGTGCTTTTACAATGGATACTTTCATGCTTAAGAAGCTTTTTATACCTTAATACAACCTGATGCAAGCTACCTATGCAAATGCATTGCAGGTACAATTTACTTCATGGCATTAACAAAACTTAAAAACTGATTCAGATTGCACTGTGAAGTGTTTAATGAGCTGTGTGTCAGATCCTTGGAGCTGGGTGAAGTCCTCTGGCTGCAAGTCAGCATGTAATGCTTTCCTTTCCCTGTCCTGTGCCTGGCACTAGCCTTAACGCTTTGCTCCTTCCAGGCATGAGAGTTCTTCTCATTTACACTGGCCTTCAGGGATCATAAGGAATTGAAAAATATTGTAGACTCTTTGTGGGTCCCCCTCCTCCACGCAGCTGCAGCAGGGATGGTGTGGCATGCTGCTGACAGCCACGGTGCCATGGTCCAGGTGCAAGGGAAGCCACAGCCAAAGCACACACATCTGCCCCCCAAGTGGATACAGCACACCAGCAAATGTGCTCCTGCGAGTCCTAAGCAGAGGCCTCCCCTTGGGCCAAACGCTGCAAGGGAGCAGAGCAGTGCTGCTGCAACTTCTGCTCTTGTGGTTCAGCATATCCAGCACAGCCGCCTTTCCAGGCCTGTTCTCAGTGACTGCTGTGCCTTACCACATCTGGCTCTTTCATGTTTGCCCTGAAATGGCCTTTCTCCTAATGGCAACTTCTCTATTGCACACAGGCTCCTGGGTTGATGCTAACATTATGTTTCCCTGTAAGTTGTATATGTGAAGCTGTGTCTTGTTTCTTGTCTTATTTCATCTGCTGTAATTAAACTGGTGATGAAACCATTCAGGTCCTGAAAACCCTTGCACTGTGGTCAAGACAAAGTTCTAACACTCATGAGAACCAAGTCTGATCCTCAAGTTCCCTTGCAGATTATTATTTTTTATTCTGTGCTTTGCCTTTCTCCCTTTCTAAACCAGCTATAAAAGCATTTGTGCTGTAGGACAAACTGTCCCCCACCACGAGAGAGCCTATGCTCTAAGTGCCTGCTCCTCATTCACAAATGACCAGCCTGAAGCAATAACAATGCCCATAGAGAAATAATGTCTACCATTTCTAGAGCCTTTAATTTTTGTTTGTCCTTCTGCCATAGAGGTTGTATATTATGTATGCCATCCTCACTTGCTTCCTGTTCCTGGCCAGCTGTGGATTGATGATAGCATCTTAAAGTTGTTGGACTTCCTCTTCTTGTCTTTAATCTTTTGGTTTCAAAATGGCCCCCCACATTTACAGTTACCGACCACAGCAGGCAGATAGCAGCAGCTGGTAGCCAACCAGACAACACTGGTTGAGTACAAATGAGTACATTTGAAAAACAAAAAGAGATCTGTTCTTTAGGTTATATAAGAGGATTTAGTGCTAAGATTTAGTGAAACAGAGTAATTTCTGAAATGTTCGGCAGTTAATATATTAAATGTGCTAATTCTTGACATTTTCAAATTCGTGTTGGTCCAATTTGACTTAGCTGTAGTTGTAGAAACAGTGATAGCCAGTAAAACGCCTGCTACATAGTATACAAATTCAAAATGTAGCAACTGAAACAGAATTTTATACTCCACGACGAACTTACTTGACTTGCAACAGATTCCTATCCCACCATGCATTACTATTGCTAAGGATTGCAATTAAGGAAAGCAACACATTTTCTTTAGTTAACACCTGTGCTCAAAACCAGGCTAAAGCAAGCCCAATGTAACCATCCAGTTCTTCAGAAGCAAAGCCGCAGGTTATTTTGCTTCCTCTTCCTTTCCTTCTTCATTAAAATCTAGTTTCACAGGGCGCACAGCCTGACTGAGCTGAAGAGCAGATGTTTTGAAAAAAATCCTGGCTATGAGCCGCTTTTGGTCATTTTCTGGTTGGTTTTGTTTAAAGATTGAGAGGGAAATGTACTTTATTGTACATTATTCCAAGATGTATGAAAAGTAAGAGCGAGTCAGGAAATGCAGATTTTCTTCAGTCAAGTGCTATAGATCCCCCAGCTGGGAATGTACAATTGTACAACTGAAGCATCCACACATATCAAGATTAGGAAGATGAGACAAATTAATTAGTTTGCTGCACCTATGCACTATTCATTTCTAACTAGTTTTAAAACTTATTTTTATGCTACAATCATGCGATTCTGCTAATGAAGTTATAATTCTATGTTGTTAGCATCAGAGTCTAAACCTGGGCTGGTAGTAGCAAGTCTTGCTTCTGAGGTTTCTTCAACCATGACCTATTGATGTACCTTCAAGACACTGCAAGTTCTTGCATTCCTCATTCCAATCACAATCCCAGATGTTTACATTTCAATATAAAACTTAAGTAGTTTATTGTAAAAGTTTTATCTAAGGCTGTTATTATCTACTCAGTGTTTCATTGTGAGGGAAGTTGCGTTTATCATTTGGGAATCATGGCCACAACCAGGAGATCTATATTCAGTTCATGATGTTTTAACTTAGGCCTCAACCCTGCAGTGTCTCTGGCTAAAGCCAGTTGGGCATGATCAATATCATGAACTGGTAGAGGAAGGTAGAGTCCTTAAGTCCTCTAATCTGTTATCTCCTCTTATCTCCTACTTCATTTATAAAACGGGGACTATGTCATAAAAGTTCCTTTATCAGCTTGTTTTCAGGGTTCTTTGAGTAGCTTTGGTCCCAACCATCTTCTGTTGAAACCCTCATACCTTCTCAGCTTGATCCAAAATCAAGGACATTAGAACAAATCAGGCCAAACTCTCTCAGGGTCTGGGGAGAGGCTGGGAAAGATTATGCTGTGCAAGTCTGAGGGGCCAAAATATCCTCAGATTGCCCCAGAACTAACTGGCTGTGTAGCTGGACTTCCTGACCCGGTGTGTTTGCAGCACAGCCAGGATCGCAGGCTGATACAAGATTGATCCTGTCCTCCTCTCACTTCTCTCCTCTTTTTTGACTCCAAGAGCCAAGGTGCAGATTTTACACCCTACATCACATTTTGTGTCAGTAGGCGCCTCTTGTCTAATGCTGTCTCATGACAAAATAGGTCCTGCATCCATTTCAGCTGCTTTTGCAGAGCAGCCCACCCAGCAGGGAAGTTTCAGCACGGCCAGTGTGTGTGGTGAGTCCCCACTACTCACCTGAGGCAAGGATGGCCACTCCAGTGCGATAGCGCCCATCTCCCCTTCAGGCTGCTGTGGCTCCTCCCTTGGCCACTGTGGCTTCTGTTCTTAGGCCTCTTGTAGAGTCTGACATGCAGACCTGGAGAGTTCTGTGCATGAAGACAGTAACTCAGGAGGCAAGAGGGCAGTGCCTGAGCTGCTGGCCCCACAGTGGCTGTGAGAAGATCAGTGTGGTGTTGTTGGCACGGGTATCACAACCACATCTGTCTAGCCTTTAGTAGTAAACACCATGCGTGTTACACAGTCATTTCAGCTCCTGGAATCCCCTGACTGTCCAGGAAGCACCACCAGGAAGCCTGCCAGGAGTGCTTTTGAGTACAGCTGGGTTATGTTTTTCGAAGGGTTACTTCCACCCCACAACCCCAGTCTCAGGACAGGGAGATGCCACCCATAGGAGAAGGAGACAGTGGACAAAGAGCTCAGCCGTGTCTCATTGGGCTGATAAATGCACTCCCTCTGTCCCCACCTGATCTCTGTGACCTGCTGATGCAGAAATGAAGTAGTCATTGGCAACAGCCCATGTTGGCCTGAAAGCCACAGATTAGCTTCTGAGAAAACCTGATGTAACTTTTAATTCTCATTCCCAAGTCTAGAGGGAAGACATCCCCACACGCCTCCTCCCTCCCCTTGGTTAAAGGATTTCAATTTCCACTTATTAGGTGGTGGTGGTGGTGGTGAATGTGATACACGTGCTTGAATGGATATGTTTAATGTGAGTCAGGAAAGAGCTGTTCTCCTCTCCAGGAGGCTTCATCCGTATTTTCCCACTGAGACTGTGAATATGCACAGCACTGACTTTTCAGAGATGCTGAACCAATGGGAGCCATAAAACTTCAGCTTGTGTTTCAGCCCATGTACATACTTTGAATTCATGGTAGAGAAAGAAAGAATATCCCTTCTCTGATGTAAGCAATATATTCTCAAGTGCTGGTTGTGTTATGTTATGTTATATGTTATGTTATGTTATGTTATGTTATGTTATGTTATGTTATGTTATGTTATGTTATGTTATGTTACGTTACGAAAAGCTGAATACTGATTTTTGCCAAACTGGTTTAAGTCCAGCCTTTCTCTACTGGCTTTGGGGAAGGCAGTCTGGATTTATCCCATTGATTTAGTTTCAAAGCAATCATGCCTTCACACTTCCAAAGTCATTACATTTAATCTCATCAATATGAACCAAATATTCAAGCAATGTAGAAACTCTAAAAACTGGGCAAAGTCTACCTTGAAAGCATAGGAGGACCTGCCCTTATCAGCCCAGAACATGTAAATTAGTTTCTTTTCCAACTCATTTAAACTTGGCCTGTGACTTTATGCCTCAGTTTGCTTCACTTCCAAAAATGTATCCAGTTCCTCTCTTGATGCATGACTAAGGCTCTCTTCTATTGCTGACTCTGTCAACTGGGTAATATCCCAGCCCCTCCTCATTGTGTAACTCTGCCTCAGTTTAAATATATTATTCCCCTTTTGCTTTCAAATTAGTTACCTCAGAAACAGCACTGGCACCATGATGTCCCTTTAGCTTTCTATATGCCTTTCCTAGCCAAGCTCTAACTTTTTACTAATTTAAATCTCCGTTACACTCCCCACTATCCCATGTACAGCTGCTGCTAGAGTCCATGAGACACACAGGCAAGAGGGAAGAAGAGACCCAGTTGCTCTTTCACAGGAAAAGCTCAGAGGTCAGTTTAGTGGTGCCAACACTGAGAGAAGCTGCAGAGATGCCTACAGCTCAGTCTCAGGGGTGGCTCGTGCTGTGGATGTGGTTGACATTTGGAACCAAAATGTGCCGCTGCTGTTACATTTGTCCTTTGGTGGCAGCTAGAGCTCAGAAGTGTCCGAAGTACATTTGATGGAACAGCAGGAGGATGAGCAAAAGGGTCTGTGACCAAAGGGGCTCCTGAGACAGGCTGCTGGCATTGGCCCTATAATGACAGCTTGCCTGAGTTAGTCTGGTCTAGGGGTGTCCATGTTTCAGTATAAAGCTCTTAAAGGGGCTAATTACCATTAAACCAGGCAGATTGTTGAAAATTAAATCCATGGGCTGTGTATAGTGATGTTACCTCCTATATTGTGCTGAGTCTCAGCTCTGCTGTGGGCAGGACACAAAGAGCTGTATGGTCTCTGCATGTTCATGAGGGGTAGAGCAATTCACTCCTTCTGCTTTTATTCTTGCATAGGAAGTATGAGAAGATGCTATGATTAGTGCTAATCTGTTTTAAATGGAGCCCAATGGACCTTGGGGGCTCAGTGCACATATTCCAGCACAGTGGGCTGTATGAATTAGACAGCATTATGTAGAGTGCAATTATGCAGATGTGTAGTGTTTCCATAATGTATTTCTCTTTTAGAACACATTGCATAAATCTCTGGGTTTCCTGCAAAACTGTCAATCTTTGCTATCACTGCCAGCTTACCAGACTGTTTTGTCATCTGCTCAAAGCTTGTTAGGGCTTTGGAGTACTGTGCAAAAAAATCTCTCAGTGAGACGTGTGTTGTGAATTGTCCTGACAATTGTCAGAGGGTGCATGCTGAGGTGTAGCATTAATATTTATTGGGGAACAGATGTCCTGGCTATTAGCCAGGGCACAACCTTGGTGTGTTAGATATTGGGGAAAAAAGTCCTGCCCCTAAGAACTCAGTCCCTATACAGAAAGTATTAAAAATATTTATTATTTTAAATACAGTTAAAAGAACAGGTAGAATAAAAGTGTGGGTGGAGGTGATGCTGTAATAACTTCTTTTCCCTGAACTGAAGAAAACATTTCCAACCAAAGGCTGGTTTACATATTTACTTTAATTGGGGTTTAAGTATCCTTTTTTTATCCCCAGCATTTTTACACTGATAAACCTTAGCTATAAAAGAATCTTATTTTGCATGTACACTGATAAAGATGTTAAGTAAAAATTCTTAAACCATTTTCCTGCTCTGTAGAGTCATGGGAATGTAGCAACACCATATTTTAAAATCTGCTTTCCTCTTCTTGATAAGATTTTTAATTCCAGTGGAGAATGACAACATCTCCTTCTGCTTTGTTAGTGTCATGCATGCATGTGCCTGCTGTTAGTTGCAGGACAATGACTTCCCATCAGACACAAGTGGGCAACAACAGACAAAGCCAAAATAAGACTCTGTTTACATTGTTAATAGGTTTCCTCTGTGCTTTGTGTGCTCCTTCTAAGGCAGAAGCTAATTCCAGCTTTGAAGCAGTTTGCAGCTGGTCATCTGCTCAGATGGCTTTAGATGTCATGGTGTGCTGCAGGGTTAAAATATGTACAGATTCTCCCAATGCCATTTGCAGAGGTGAACAATAGCTGACTTGGCAGAGGTTTGACACTCCAGAAGTCCTGCAGTGGCTCCTGTGCCAATCTTTGTGATGAGCATCTAAGAGTTTAGTGACACACTTTTACATCCTTTCTTTTCTTTGTGTGTGCAGCAAGATGAAGCTTGCCTTACTATCTGCTTTTCTAAATTAAGATATTGCCTGGCAGGGCACCACTGAGGTGCTCACAAGAACACTGCTTGAAATGATGCACACCTGCTGGCTGGGAGAAGGCCGAGGCTGACGGGCATTCAAACACACACCCTGCAGAGATGTAGCCATGGTCTCTGCACCTTGGTGTCAGCACAGGGGAATGTGGAGAACTCTGTCCAGTGTACTATTTCTATGAGCAAGGGACTTCAGCCTCCATAATTAGAGGCCAGACAAGAAATTAACTCTATATAATGAATATCTCTGAAGCATGTGGATGGGGAAAAAATTGCCCAGTGCCCATGATCCTCAATCCTTCACTCTGATTACTGATGAGGAAAGAGTAAGAAAAATCATACGACTTGCCTGACCTATTTCTCTTCTACAAGAAAGGTGTGGTGAGAGGGATTTCTTTGATTGACCAGATTCGTTCATCTTCCTCAGAAGAAAGAAAGACAGAAAGTGTCACTTCAAAGCTTGTAGCCCTACTGCAGAAGTTCCTGGGTTTTTTTTTCCCCACACAGAGGAACAGTGTGCTCTGCACGTCAACATTTATGACAGTCCAACAGAAAACATAGAGAGTGGAGACTTGACTCATCACCATGGATGCAAGAGCAGTTCTTTGAACCCACTGCACTCATGGGAGCAGCTTTCTTGGAGAGGTGATTCATCATTGAGGAAGTCCAGGATGAAGTGTGGACACCACCTTGCCAAAAGGGACAGCTGTGATCTCTTACACAAACTCCTTCCCTGACTGTAGTAGCACTGAAAATGACTTGCTTCTTCTGGGAATGAGCCATGTGGTGCAGATCTCAGGGACTTGTCTCCTCACTGTCAGTTCTGAATTACTAAGGCTGACCCCTACATGTAATGTCCCCTCATAATGGGGTTTTTGTCAGTAAGGGCTTGCAGACAGTTTAATGGGTCTTTCTCTGGACCCAAAAAAGATTGCATGGGCATTTCTGGAAAGACCTAAGGCTTTTGTCTTTTTCACACTGCAGAAATCTGAAGTATGTTTCATCCACCTAGTCCAGGAGGGTCACACAGTCTGTGGCCCAAGCTTGGTTACACAAGGTGACAGCACCAAAAAATTGGTCCACTTCTAATCAACAGTTCTGCTACAAATAAGCCAAACAGTTTTGGTGAAATTCTGATAATCCACAGAGATTTGGGGGGCACCACAGGTAAACCTCAAAAAGGGGCACCAGCCCTAGACAAAGAAATACAAAAGTGAAGAGTCAGAAAGAAACTGCGTGGGTGAGGAGATATGGGACGATATGTGTACCATGGAACCAAAAAGTTTTGAGGGTTTGTAGCAACTTTTGAGTGATGGACAGTCACAATGGGTGACTTTGAGCTTTAGGCATCTTCTTCATGCATTGTGGTGAATTTTGAAGGATGGAGACGAAAGGAGGTGTATGTATGGCTAAAACTTTGTGAAAACACAGATGAATTTTATAGGGGGGCATATATCCAGCATGAAGACAGTGAAGAGCATCTGAAGGGCAAATAAATATTGGATCAGAAAGAGTAAGTCTTGAGAAAGCATAAGGATTAGAGAAAGCACAAGGACTGCTGAAGGATGAAACCCAGGGCTCTAAGTACATCAAAACATCCTTGGCTCCAAAATTTTCTAATCTGGAGATGGTGGCTGGGAGAGCACTCAGGGGAAATATTGTATGTGCTTACCCTGTGTTCATACTTTTCCCCAGGCATTTCGCTTTTGCCCACTGTTGGAGACAGGAGCTACATGGACCTTTGGCCTGGCCCAGTGTGGCTGCTCTTCTGTTCTTGTGTTCTTGTATTGTGAAAGAGTTGGAGTCCTTGTGGTAACTCTTGCGTTCTTTAGCACAAGCTGCAGGACAAACCATGCTTATCATGGTGCCATTGCTGAGTCAGACACAAAGGGATCTTGCTGACATTCCACATTGCTTTGCACACAACATGCTGAACAGACTGTGAAGAAAAGACTCTGTATTTCCCAAAAACAACCACGCTCTTCACCAAGATGACTCTTAATGTAGGTACAGCAAATTACTGTCTCCTGCAGCCAGGCTGCTCCAGCTTCAGGCTATGGAAGGGTGGCAGCAGCAGCCTTCTGTCTAACAGAACATGTTTTGGTTTAGCATCCAGGGTGTTGTGTTGCTGGGACTGCCTGGAGAGCCTCTCTGGGGCATTCCCCTCACCTCTGTCCCACTGCAGCCCAGTAGCCTCTGTTCTTCAGGCTGTTGCCTACAGTGTATTTGTGAGGCTGCTTTTGTTCTCTGAGGGGATGAAGGTGTTGGCAGTTCTTCCCATTTCTCTCTTTGCTTGCATCTCAGCAGCTGGTGACAGGAGAACTTTCTGAGCCTCTCTACTGGATGTTTTGGCTGCCTCGCTCCTCCCCGACTTCTTTGGCTTGGTAGTCCCAACACTCTTGTGGTTGTAATTATCTCCATGAGTAGTACTATCCTGTCTTGCCTATCAGGGCAGGGTCTACCAGGAGGGGTCTCCATTTTTCCAAGAACACTGTGGCACTTTTGAAAAACAAATGTCTCCCAAGGACATGAATCTCCTCAGAGCTGCACTCACCTTTTTCCTTTTTTACTTTTCCTTGTTTATTCATTCCCATGGTGAGAATGACAGTACCTTTTTTTTTGCACAATGTTTTTTTTTTCCCCAACATTTTATCATTTATCATATTTATCAGGTAGGAAGAGGGGAGGAATTTGTAGGTAGCAAGAACGGGAACTTGCTTCCAGAGTGAATGAGAGGAGGTTCAGAGGCCAGAGCAATGTTCATACACATGCACAGTAATTTCTTGCTTAGTGTATGCACATGTATGCATGTGAACTACATATGTTAACAATACATTTTTTCTAAGGCCAGTGTTCTTCTCTGTAAAGCCCAGACCCCACTTAGGGGAGAAACAAGCCTTGCCAATAAATGGATCCAATTTGAAAGAAACTAGGTGGAAATAATGATGAGGAAATGAGAAAAATAAGCTTTTGATGAAATAATTAATGACTAGTTGTGACACAATCTCGCAGCAGCAATCCAAGGCTCAGGGAGATCAGAGGAGACAATTTACTGCCAGACAATGCTTACTATGCAAAGCCAAGTAGCCTCCTGTTTGCAATTTAAAATCATACCCATATACATGAACTGCGGTTGGTGGTGGCATGTTTGTTTTAAACTCTCTCTAACAAAGTAACAGCTCTCCCTTCGCGTTGCATCTGAAAGGGAGCAGATCAGCAGGTTCCGAGCAGTTGGGTAGCACGTAAGACAGGTCCAGCTCTAAGGCAGCTAAACCCAGATAACAGATCCGGTCCAAATGACTGAAACCAGTGACTGTTAGCTGGGGGTGTCTGGGCTAGGAAAGTCTTCTGAATAGTCTGCAAAAGGTGAAAAGGAAAAGCAAGCCTTTTGTCAGCAGGCTTGCATTTGCTGTCGCCAATTCCTCACCCCCCCGTTGGCAATATTTTTATGAACCCACAAGTGGACAAAGAAGAAAAACCCTTGGCACAAAATATTTTTTGCAGAAGGCTCAATTCTGCCCTCAGAGCTTATGTTGCTTACACCAGCCATGCTGGGCTGCGGGTGGCAGTGGGTTGGTTCGGCAGCGAAGTAGCTTTTGAAGGAAATCTTGCTGTTGTCCCCATTCACCCAAATCTGCTTCCATGGCAGCATAGTCTTAGCACCGCGAACTGGATTGCTCTGCCCAAAAGCACTTCAGGAGTGCACCAGATGGGCTGTGACTGCTAGTGGGGGTGTTCAGTCCACATGGCCAAGCTACAGATAGTCTGAAACCACCAAAATCACTGCAATAGAGACACAAGGATGGCCACACGATGTATTTCACAGCAGAATCTGCTTCTTTGCAAGACATTAGCTGTCATTCCAGAAGAGCCACTGCCACCATTCTTCACTCAGCTCCTGAGACAAAGGTTGTGGAGGTGCAGAGCCAGCATCTCCCTGCTCAGCTCGGGGGTTAGCTCCTCTCACTGGGCTGCTTTGTACATCTGCCATCCCAAACAGATTAGGGGAGGAAGGCATGTTGGGAGACAGTCCACTCCTAATCACTTCCAGAGGTCCTGTTTCCAACTTGGTCAAGGCACTGCGGAGTCATTTTCATGCAGAATGAGTTATGGCTGTATTTAAAACCTCTTTATTACCCTTCAGTAATCCAGAGCTCAGTCTTGCCTTTTTAATGTTGCTCTTCTAAAGGGCAGATTTATATGTAAAACACTTTACACTTTGGTTTCCTCTTAAATAATAACTAAAGTTGTTCTTATGAGTGCTTTATGACATTAACTAACTAGTCCTGACAACACCCTGGTTTTACATATGCACAGCAGAAATCTTGGACGAGCTTCTTAAGTCTGGTGTTTTCAATTCTCAAGATTTTATTGTGAGTCTAGGGTAGGCTTTTCCTTCAAGTCTCAGCTTCTGGAAGCACACAATCACATGACTTTCTCACTTTTTTATAAACAATAAATTTCTAATTCCCCCAATTGTGGGGGAAAGCCTGGGGAAAATGTAATCCAAATGCATTACAAGGCTCAGAAACCAGATGCCAAATGAGAAGCCAAACTATGTTGCCATTTTTAAATATCCAAAGATTTAAGGTAGTTTAAGTATGCTGTGGGTCTTCATCCATGTTTTCTGAGTGTGGAAGGGCTCAGCAGAAAATAAAGCTTCACATTTCATGGACACAAAGTCAAATAAAGTCTTCAGGGATGCTAGTATTCCCCATCTCCCCTTGCTTACTTGTTTCTGGTTTTCATCCTGCATGTGCTTTTCTTCCCACATTGTGAGTAGTCACATTCCTCACAGTGGTAGAGAAAAGCACACAAATAAATCTTTGCTGGAACAGAGGAGATTTTATATCAAATCAAAATTTTACACACAAGTAATGTCAAGGTTTTAAACTCTTCCATCTGTTATTATATGCTTGTAGAGTGCACTTTGCATCAGGCCAGGGGATACAGTTCATGGCTCTCAAGGCTACTGTAACACAACAACCATTACTGCTACTGATGCTTCTAGTACTACTGCTACTACTAAAATAGAATTGTTAAGTAGACTTTGTGATTGTGTTTGCTTAAAAAGTTGCAAGAAAGCCTGCAGTAAGTTTTTCTTGTGCTGTAGCACTGCAAACCAGCTTTTTCTATGTTGTAAAAGGAGCTAGACAACAAAAATGAATGACATACTGATTTTATGTCATAGATTTTGTGTTTCTTTTACTTCATTATTGGTTTTATATTGAACCATTTATTTTTCCCATTATTTCCTGCTGACACAGTTGCAGATCAAAGACTGTAGGTGGCTGACTTTGGGGCAGAGATTTAGATCTCTCTCTGGTTTTTAGTCCTGTGTAATGCTTGCTGCTCTGCATGTGAGTCTAATGCTATTTTAATTACTCCATGCATGTATTTCTTGAGCTGTTGGAAAATTTCTGTTAGACTTGGAGGTCAGAGCTTTCCCAAAGAAAATAATTCCTAGTCTGGTAATCTTAATGATACAAGATTGTCTTGATACTTATTATAAAGTGTCCTTTTCTTCATTTTCTCCCATGGCTTTGAGACAAATATTTCTGTGACTCCCCAAACAAATCCCTTATTTCTCCAAGTTGGACAGTTGCCTCCTTCTCACTTCTGCTCAGCTGAACAATATCTTCTTCTCCTTTAAGCATTTTAATCATGCTTGATGCTTTTTAAACCATTGTCCCTGTTCACCCACGTTTACACGCTGAGTAGAAAAACATTTTGCAGGTAGTATCAAAAGAAGCAGTGGTTTCCATCCTGTGGTGCCCAGTTAAAATGTTAGCACACCTTCACATGTCAGACTGCCAGCAGAAGCCAAAAGGAGCTCCCCGTGCCAGCCACATGGAGCTCTGCCACCATCTCTCTATTAAAGGAGCTGATGGGAAGGTCAAATTGCTTGCTTCAAGTATTGACCCCAAACTTATTTAGACAGGAATCTAAGAATTCCTGTTTTGCAGTCTTCCTGGGACCAATTCTCTGCCCACTTCCCTTACTTATCAGCATAAGTAAGGTTGATTTAATTTTGCAAATGTCCTCTATTTTTGTTCCAGTTTGGAGTGTTCAAAGCCAGACAACCCTTGTTTGCGTTTACTCTTGTTAAAGGCAGTCTGTTCTACAGGCACAGCAGAACCAAACCAAGACAGAGTGACATTCACTTAAGAGTTGGACTTGATGATCTTTGTGGGTCACTTCCAACTCTGAATATTCTGTGATTCTATATTAAAATTTTACACTGAGGAAAGTGACGAAGATTCCAGTTGATGAATTTGCTAATATTAAACAAGTGAAATACCATCAAGCATAGGACAACCTCAAATAGGTCCTTCCCAGCAAGGAGCCGGGTCCCTGCCAGACCCTTTCCTCTCACTTCCAACTGTAACAGCTCCCCTCCCAAGAGGGAAAGAGTTGCTGTTGAGCTGAGCTGCATGGTGGTGGTGACAAGGTGCCTTGGCAGTGCTTTTGCAAAGTCAGCCTCCAAGTAGGAAGCAGGCAAACATGTTTCTTGGACAATACAAGGCAAGGAGGGAGGGATTTATATAGGGATTGTAGAACTATGTTAAGGGGTATAAGACAGATGGGCAGTCTAGCAAAGGAGATGGTTTATATATGCAAGGTCAACAGCTAACTCAGTAGGATCATAGAAAATACCTTGCTGAACTGAGGAATGGGAAAGAGACACAGACAGTACTGATTCAGCTGGCTGTGCTCCTCTGTGTCATTCCTTGATAGATTTACCATGTAGTTTTGGTTTGATTTCCCCTCTCCAGTCCTGTAGAGAGTGATTCCTTTCATGATGATTTAACACACACCTTACAATATAGCAACTCAAGATAGTGGATTGAAAGATTTGTGTTGCTGATTCTGCAACAAATGCATCAAGTGCCAAATGTTCTTTCAATAACTTCGTGCATCAAGCTGAGCTAGTTGGTCAAAGGCATCTTCAAAAAAACCCTCAGTCATACCTGGGCATGATTTGATCTACTGTCTTTCATTCCCTGCTATTTACTGCAGAGGCAGTTTGTTTCCACTTAGAGCTTTCCTCCTCTACCAACTGTTGAAGCTGCTTAAATAAGTGTTTGGACATTGACCTGAGTTGTACTTGTTTGTTTAGTGAAACTGCCGCATAACTGACCCAGCAGAATCAGGAGTTATAAACAAACTTTGACTGCAGAGTGTGTGTTTGGTTCAGCTTTCACCTTGACACAAAGCCTTTGCTTTCTGGAGGAGCAGAGACACTCTCTGGAGTACCTCGGCACAGTGCACACCAACTTCTCTTCAGTAAAGCACAGCTAGAAAAAGGCAGCAAAAAGTCCTATGGCATGCAGGGGTGGTTTGTTGGCGTTGTTTGGGGGGTTTTTGGTTTTTATTTTAAAGACTGTGTGATTAACTTACAAGCTCTTTATGTTAATGTACTTCAGTATTAGGCTGCTTCATACCTTTATGCTATATAGAGCTGCTATGAACAGATTGGCCTATGATCTCATTTATGTCACTGTAAATTCAAAGTGACTCACTTGAAAACAGAACTCACAGTAAGTCTCCATTAATCTTCCTAATAATTAATTAGTCCTATGGTATGTTTCTGTTCCTTACACATGAAAGTGCAAGTTGTTTGGGGTTTTTTGAAGCAAAATTATTTGCTAAGGCTGTAAATATTTATATTTATCTAAATATTGTAGAATATAAATTCTGTTCTATTGAATATTTTAGTCTGAACAAACAGGGCTTACATTGAAAATGTAATATAAAGCTCTTAACCTCTAGTTTAAACTTTTAAGAGGAGTCCAGCTAAAGCTGACTAAGAAAATAGTTATGGTGTCAATTCTGTGGTCTGTTGCAAATAAGTGACAAGTGTTACTGCCTGGTTAATGTCAATGCCGGGAAATGACCACCATCAATTGTATGAAGTTAGCAATGCCTTTCAGAAATAAGTCTTTCAGGAACTTGTGGAGGCTTCTTATGACTTGGAGGAGCTTTCAGCGGGGACATGTCTGCTTCAACAAATTGACAAATCTTTAAAACTATATGTTTGCACCAGTAAATTCACTCAGAGACATTTTTCCTGAAGAGCTTCCCTGCAGGGGAGCTATTATACATGCTGTAGCCTGAAACTTGAGCTGGCCAGAGAATGGAAATTGTGTTTCACAGACAATTTTGAGATTTTGAAATTTGTTTTCATTCCAATTCAAAACAAAACCTCAAAATGTTGAAATTCTCCACAAAGGAAAATTACACAAAAATAAATAGTTTAGGCTTATTTAGATCATTATAGCTTTTTAAAATGCATATATTATGTAAAATAAAGAACTCTAAATATTTTATATTAAAAATTGTTGACTTTTTTTCCTGAAAAATAGTTTGTAAAATGATAGTTTCACGGGCATTTTGATTGTCACAGAATGGCATTTTTGGAGGAAAGCTGCTCCATTAGATAATTCTCCATCTGAAGCCCATTAGAGTTCCTATTGCCACATTGTCCAGACCTTTTGTTGTAATACAAAAACTCTACAAATAGTCTAGTGCCAGAACCATGGTCTGTAATGCTGCTGCCTGTGGGCTTCTTGTTACACGTTTGTGCTATGGCAAGACCTAGAAGGTCCACATGGGTGTCTCTTTCTCCTTGGCAAGGTGTGAGCAGGAGGGAATGAGCAGCTTTTCTGAAAGAGCTCTCAAGGTGTGAGAGAAATAGCTTGCAGTTGCTCTTGCTGTTGTCAGGCCCCCAAACACAAGAAATCCTCTCCCTGGCAGGAGAATCAGCAAACAAAGCAGCACAGGGCATTAGTGCTGGCTCCTTCTGCTGAAAGGAAATGACCCAAACAAGGAAATGTGCCTCTTCTCTGTCACTAACAGAGCAAAGTCCAAGTGAACAGACTCTAGGACACTTCAACAAATACCAGTGTCAACAGCCTGTATCCCACAGGTCAAAAGAGACAGTGGTGACATGCTTTCAATGCCTCTGCTGAATTTTGGAAACTTGTGCAGTTCCACGGTTATCCAAACTGAAGGCAGTCTCATTTTTCATCCATGTAAAACTATGACCTATTTGACACCACGACCAGATGGAGGATGCCTCACTAACTGAAGACTGCCCAAAGGGGAGCTTTAGGTAATACTGTGAGTGTTGGCCAGACTGCATTGCATCAGTACAGGGGCACAAGAGACAGAAGCAATGAGGGCTGCACTGTGTTCAGAGCAAAGGCAGGAAGAGCAAATGTTCTTCTGTACCATCTGCCCTTTCACTCCTCCTTAGGGACCTGGGCAAAATGGATGGAGCTAAAAGACTTTACATGTGCTGCTGCCTCTTTACTTCTGATAAGCAAAACATATTTGGTGTGGGTTGCTAGCAATGACAGTAGCAGGTGAAGAGGTTATTGGATGGCAAACCTGTTCACACAGGTCTAGTGAGATTCTTGCCCTGCATGCTGTGCCCAACAAGGAGGAGCAGTGTTTGAGTCCCTATTGTATGTACACAAAGCCAGCATGTTGTCTGCAAGTGGGACATTCAGGCTTGGAGGGTAATTCTAGAATATGTTTTTCTCCTTGGGATATTTCTGAACTGCAGTCACTAGAAAGTGTCATGTAGGAGCCACCCTCACTTGTTGAAAACTTGGTAGAACGTCTGTACAATATTATGGTCATCAAACTATGTCTGAACCTAATTGGTTGCATGTGGGATTAATTACTTTAATATAAAGAACTGAATGCACTGAAGACCTGCCAGAGGTTGTGGAGAAGATCAAAGAAGGTCAGATAAAAGGCCAAATGTAGCTTTAGTAAGAGCAATTGTAAATTGTAATTCCTTCAGTGGAAGGGCTCTTGCCAGATCCAGGCTGGGGCTGTGATCCTTAGGATATAGGCCTAGACAGAGCCTTCCCTTGACAGCCATGTCCATCCTCTCATGGAAGTATTATGGTCCAGGCAGCTGCATGGTTTCATCTTCATCTGGGGCCAATAATTCAGTGTGATGAGCTCAAAATGCTTCAGTCCTCTGGGAAGTAAAAATCTCTCTTGAGAAATTTATAAATTAAGTGTCTTAAACTATTGTCAGAAACTCCATAAAAGCGTCAAGAAAGAGACACCAACCTTCCTGGTAACACTGCCACCCTCCCATCTCCTGAAAGACCATAACCACTGCAAAGCTGTTACCATCACGTTGTGCCCACACACAACAGCCCCACTCAAAGGCCAGGAATTCACTGCATTGTAAAGAGGAACCATTGCAGTTCAATACCAAGCTTCCATGGTGTCAGTGTCTTGCACAGGACCTCACTTATCTTCAGAGCCCACTAGCATGGAGCTGTAGGGCACAGCTCCACCCTTCTGTTCTGTCAGGTGCAGATCCATTTGGGGAAGAGACTCACCAGAGTATTGACAGAATATTTGCATTAAGGTGAGATAAGTTTCTAGATGAAAAAATGTCTTAAACTTATTTTTCCATCAGCTGTTTGTATCAGCTGTTCTTTGTTGGTTTAGTGCCAATTCAAAGCATGTAAACAGCCCTGCTTAGTGTTCAGAAGCAGTGAGTGTCACTAAGTCTGTAACAAAGATGATTTTGGTGTTTCGATGCAGATCTTCAGCAAATGTCATGAAGCAGAGCAAAACCTCAGCCCATGCTGGGGGCACAACCAGGAGAGGCTGCCCCTTTTGCAGGGCTGCACATTACCTGTCCAAGGATTTACACAAGATCCCAAAATCTTCTTCAAGGCTCAGTCTGTGCGATGAGAGATGCAAGACAGAGCTTATTGAACAACACAAGATGTTGCCATTCAGCACAGACAAGGCAAAGGATCAACTCCAACACTTGAGCTTCATTTAAATTTTTGCTGCCATAGCTACCATGGTCAGGAAGAGAAAGGTAATGCATCTCTGAGCAACAGAGCTATGCTGGCAAGAAGCCTGGTGTGAACAGCCAGGTCTCCTTTGTGTTGTGCAGCTCTATAGCAGCCTGGGGATGACTGCACAGGAGCCCTCTCCAGCATGAACCTGTCCTTTCCAGACTGGCATCTTCAAGTTTCCAGGGTGTTCCTAATCAAGACAAGGCAAGGAAGAGGGCCCATACAGAAAACTGGAGTGGCACTGAGCATCCTCGCTAGGGAATTTGCCTGCATCTCTGCTTCTTGACAGAAGTTTCCAGTGAGGCTGCAAAGGCACAGGGACAAGACGCAAAAGCAGAATCTTGACAGATGCAAAGGCAGAATCTTGCCAGACATCAGGTTTGATCTGCACCAGATTCCCAAATATCTTTGGGGCTCTTCCTATCTGTACAAAGGGCTCTGTGTCTGGCCCGGGACATTTTAGGTCTTTCCTGATGGAAGAATTGGAATGAATTACCCTATTCTATGTACAAGGAACTCTTGAGATATGCCTAAACACAAACCCTTTAATTATGGTGCATGTGTTAGCAAATTAGAACAAACCGAGTGAAGGTATTAGATGAGGCTGCAATTGCATGCTTGCTTTCTGCTGCTGCCTGGTCATAGAGAGCACTGACAAAGCGAAAAGCTTGGCAGCATGTGAGAAGGGCAGCTGGCTGGTACAGTGTCTATGTGCCTACCCAAGGCCTCTCAAGGTTCTGGGAGATAAAGGTTAGATGGGCTTGAGTCATTTAAGCACAAGCACACCTGACTGAAATAATGAGCACATTTTAAAGCCTTTTATTTCCTTAAATAACAGTGTGTATTTAGGCTCCTCTAAAAGGGCAATGCTTACTTGGTACTCACCAGCCTGCCGTGGCTCATTAAGGACCTGCCTGGACTCATGGCAGAAGCCAGGACTGGTGTTGAGCACTCCAGAAATTCCTCTCTAGTTCCAGTTCTGTTTGTTTTATTATCTTTGCAGAGCAAGTCATCTAGAAGTCACTTTCTGAAGGGCCCCATACTAAAAACCATGAAACACTCCATGGCCCTAAGTGGTGACTCAAACCGGTGTTATTTTTCCCCAGGATGTTTGGGGAAGTCAAGGCACTGTGGCTGAAGTGTCCCTGTGGCCTGTGCTTGTGACTTTGAATGGCTTCCAATGGCTTTGACCTTCTCAGCACAGGGCAGGGATGGCAGTGCCTCCAAAGTGCTGAGAGAGAAGTCCATTATGAACAGAATCCATGGGTTTGTCATTCCTTTTATTAATTAGTATTTCACCAATTAGTAGTAATTTAGCAAATGAACGCCAAGATTAGTGTGATTAGGACTAGAATGAAGGGGAAGGTGTGGGATATTGAGGAGTCTGCTCTGGTTTAAGTGGGGAGCTGCTGTCCTGCAGGGATGGAAGGTGCAGCTCAGGAGGCACACGGGGCTGGCCAGGATGAGGGGGCAGCTGCTGCTGTCTGTGCAGAAGGCAGAACTCTCACCAGGTGCCAAGGCAGTGGGCTTCAGGCTGCCAGCCCTCTGCTGCAAGCAGGGGGTCATGATGCATTGATGTTTGTGTAGAGCCTATTGAGGCTGGCAGGAATCTATTGGAGATGGGGGAGACTATTGCTCTCGCTGGTGGGAATAGGGGACTCTGAGCCATTATCACGAGGCTTCTGACTGTGCTGTCTCCTTGTAAATGAGCAATGTGAAAGACAGGCACTTTTAGAGACTGTCACAGCATCTGCAGTGTGTCCCAGTGATGTTCATCCTTCCCAGCTTCTACCTGCTGCCATCAAATCCCTGCACCCAGCCTGTCTGTGTCCTTGACACAACCACTAGGGTCCTCCCCAACTCCCAAGGGAGAAATTTAAGTACAATAAGCAATTTTGTAATGGCCTCTTCCCATTGTCATGCTGCCTGATTAGAAAAGAGGGTAAAATCTCTACACAGGAACTTGGACAAATGCCATCCAAAATATGACCATGGAAGCCTGCCCATGTGCTGGGGTGCTGTGGGCACCAAGCAAGGGAGCTGAGCACTGATACGGCACCCTGGTAGTGCTGCTCATGGGGTGGCTCAGGCCTCTCAAAGCGATACAGCTCCTCCAGTGCCACTGAATCAAGTCAACTCCCATTGAGCAAATTTTACTGCTTTCATCACAAAATATTACTGCAACTAAGAGCTGTTCGGTTGATGCTGCACATATCTCATGGACTGCTGCAAAGTCCAGTTAAATTAAGAAATTGTGAGATCAGTAGTGGTCCAGGGGAAGCAGCAATTACGTATCTATTGTCTGATTGCTGCTTTTGTTTTGCAGCAGGCATGGCTCCTTGACATTAGGCCTATGGAATCTGCCCATTATTAGTAGTTTTAAATGGTCAAAAGGTTACAGCAGTAAGGAATGTTAGCAAAAAATGTCTCTGTGGAGTTTAAACAACCAGTATTTTAGGCAGGGGTTGGTGGGTTACTGTCCCTGCACAAACAACTAGAATGTGAGAGTCTGGGCTGGGAAATACTTAAACTGTTTAGAAAAACTTGTTTTGTGCAGCTTGAGAGTGTCCCTGGAGGCTGTGGCCCGATGCCATGACTCCTGGTAAAGGCTGGGCTGCAGTAACAATGAAGCTTTTATGGGGAAGCTGGAGAACAATCAGAAACTTTTTGGTCCCAAGGGATTATGGGGAGGGGAGTTCCTGGGTTCATGATGTCTGGCACATCATGCACATTTCCACCAGGATTTGGGGGTGTTCTATGGCACGCAAGGTATGCAAATTGCTAAATGTGTTTTCAATTTTGCTGTGTTGTGCTGTCTTTCTTGGTGATCATTTTCTCTTCAGTGTAGCCAGAAGACAAGATGGGTTTGTAGCACAAGAGGAGAAGTTTATTTGTCTCACAAGCAATATTGACCTATGAAGAGCTCATCTCTGGCTCTCCAGCATTCTTCTGTCTGGGTGGCTGCAGGCTGCTCACTAACTTTCTCTAGAACAAACTGTCCTGAACAGAAAGGCATCTTTGATGGACCTCCTTTACCAGAGTGATCAGAAGAGTGTACATAGAAACTCATTCCATGTTGCTATGGTTTATCATTTGCATGCTATAGCAGATGTCAGCAAGAGGTCTAGTAAGTCACTGAAGTATCCACTCCATCAGTGCTACAGCAGTCATTCAGATTTTCTTCAGACATCACACTGCTGGTAATTAATTTGAGGGCTTTCTTACAGAAAAGGAGGCATTTCCTGTTAGACATAGACTTTCATTAATAATGGTGTTAGCTGCTGGAGAAAAAAGGGCAGGATGGACCCTAAAGCCAAAGGAGAAGTTCAGCCTGAGGGCTGAGCTGCTACTTACATCCATTCCAGCATCTGGTTTGGAAACATTAAATTGACCCAATGCCAACTGAAATCTATTAAATTATTCCTTTTCATTTCAGTAGACCTTGTAAAGGTCTAAATGCAGAGGCTGAGGCGCAGGTTACCCAGCAGGAGCAATTAGCTCCCCGTGAGCTTGCAGTGGGGCCATGGCCGTGCCCTGTGCCCTGCACACACACACCAGGACAGCAAAGGGCTGGGCAAACCCTTGTTTGCCTGGGCAAGGGAAATAAGCCTGGGAGTGAAGCGCCTGGAAGTGAATATTTTTTTTAGATTACAGAAATGTGGGTACCAAGCTGAGACTGCCCAAAGATTGTGGGATTCAATGTGTTTTATTGCTGCTCTCTTTCCTTTCTCTGGACTCTCAAGGAAGTGAACCAATGACAAGAGGGCTGTCTTGCTGATTGGGTTACCCTGCCTGGGTCCCCTTATCCCATTTTGTGCATCTTTCCCCATCATTTGCTGAGGTTTAACCTCAGGCCTGCTTCCAGTTTGGAAATACTGAATGGCCCTTAATGACAGCAGCACTAACAAAACCCTATAAAGGCAAGATTTGTGATTTACATGGCGTTAATTACCACATCAAGCATGTTTATTCACTTCTCTAATAAATTCTTAAGACAGGAACAAGTAGTAGCTTGACCAGGTTCATCTGTGCATATATTTTTCTTGTAGCCATTTTTGCAAATCTGTATGTGTAGGATAGAAAGAGGCAAGGGATGCCCCTTATTTAGGCAATAACTCATGAGCTGTGTGCTTTTCTGCCTGAAATGGCATTTACTTCAGATCTGGTGCAAAACGGACTTTATCAATACTTTTGTTGCATTTTCTTTTTTTTAAAAAAGGAAACTAGTAGATCATAAATGTGTATTAACTACAACAGTGTGATCTATTACTCTGACATGCACTTGCCACAGGAGGAATATGAGGTTTATGTCTGTTTCTATGAAACTAATAAGACGTGGCCATTATATTCATGAGATTAAAAATCTGCAGTGGCAGATGCTGGTGCAAGTCCAGGTTCTGTGGTGTGAAGCTGGGCTTCTGTGAGGTTCCTACAAAGTTTGTCATTTACTTACATATTACTAATGATGACAAGTTGAGGATTCACATCATCAATATGAATTAATTGCTTGGTTTAATCAGTCTGATTTACTGATATAAAGAGGTGACCAGTGGCCTCTGGTTTTAGGTGATGCATCACTTGAATGTCTCTATGGGGCCCGTACTGCCTCTGATTCAATTGCGTTCTGATACGCACTGGTGGCAGAGGTTTTCCTCAGCTGTTGATTCAAGAGTAGCTTCTGGCACCTTCTAGGTTTTCAGTGGCCACACGTGTGTAAGGTTGGCTGCAGTGTCCCTGATTTACTAGGAAAGTACTTGCAATGGCTCAGCACTGTACTAGATGGGGGGCCCCTGCCATTCCTTAGGGATTTGTGTCAGACAGAACATTTCGTACAATGCAGAAGATTTTGTCACCTTCAGTCGAAGGAAGCTGTTTGTGTTAATGCTTAAAGGTAATGTGAGACAAGGCAAGCTCTTTACTTTAGAACACACATTATGCCATTGATGTACATAGTACAATAAATATATAAAAAAAAATACACTGTGGTATTTACCCTCACTGCAAATGCATTAGAAAAATAGGATTATTTGCAATCAAACAAAATAGTACTGCTTTTGGGCAGAAATCCTGCATGTTCAGTGAAGTGTGCTCCTCAGCTTTTTTACCATTTATCAACCCCAACACATTCCTCCCCATTTTTTTTAATGCCTTCCATTAATAGTTAAGAAAAACCTAGGGAAAACAAACACTCTATTCTGATTGTTTATTCACCAGTCTCTTAGGAACCATAATTACGTCTCTCAGGAATTGTGTTTTATCATACTGTATATCTTAAAGAGCCACTTTAGGTAAAATAACAAGGAGTGCCTTATGAAGGAAAATTGGATTCATTTTAAGACTTTTTTAACCCTCTGAAGAATGGCTCTTTGTTTACTTCTTTAGTGCATGTGGCAACTTGCCCAAGTAAATACTATGCTGCATAAATACCAGAGATTGGTATTTATGATATTACATAAACATACTCTGAATAATGAGTCATTGTAACAGTGAAGAAGAACATGAGCAATATACATTGCAGTCAATGCACTATTCCTCATCCCAGTATTAAGTGGCACTGAAGCAATGTAGTACAGAATGACACTGAGAATGGAGAGGAAAAGACCTATAGCACATCAGAGTTTACTAAACAAAACACAAACAGCCAAAACAGGAATATGATGAGGGTAAGGAACACAGCAGGTGAGTCATCAATATGCAGGGGTGAGGAATCAGTAGTTAGGTATATTTTGGGGTTGATTGGCAGAAGGCTTATTGCTCTTTAAGCTAAAGTACCTCATACTGCAGTTAGAAGGAGCTGAACCCTCAGGGTTCATGCTCCTGACCACAGTGATACAGGTCTGCTTATGGCAATAGGATACTGATTCAAGTTTTTTTTCATGGAGCCACCTTTCAATTACTGGAGTCCTAGTTTGTCCAGCTATAGTTTTATTAAATATTTACCTGCACTTCAGCAAAATTCTGTGTGTGCAAGGATTTGTGTGAACAGGAGTGTCATCGTGCCATACTTTGCATTACTGCCAAATGATCTGGCTCCTCTGCTGCATGGGGTTCATACTTGAAAAATCAAAACCCTAAAGGGAAGATGTGTATGCCAAACCTTCTCTTTTAAAGCCAGCAGGGTATTAACAAACTTCAGTTTTCAAATCCATGTTGTAGTTCGTCTCATCCAAACAGAAAAAAACTCCAAAAAAAATACAAACACTCAAATCCTCAAAGGTCCACTGAACCCCTTCTTTCAAAAGGATGATAAAAATTGCCACCCATAATAAAGCACCAGCCTAAAAGCATGGTTTTTAAAAAAATTTTCCTCCTTCCCTGGAGCAGTCACAGCCCTTGAGGAACAGCAGAGAACTCCCAAAGGCAGAGCATATCCACAAAGAAGGTGGTTGATCCTCCTAAAATCCCGAAGTTTGGGGGTGCACTGTGCTGCTTGCACCTCCCTCCCTGAGTGTAGGTTTGCACATTGTGAAAGAGGGGTGGCTTCTTGTGTTTGCTGTGGTTTGCTGTCAACAATAGGCATTTCCTAGGCGTGAATAAAGGGATTAATTGAGGAATACCCCTGCTCCCCCTGCTCTCTCACCTGAGAAGATAGCATAGGATATCCCCAGGGGCCTAGCAAAGTTCAGGGCTTTATGGAAACCTCTGGATTACTACATGGTTAGTAGCTGTTTATTGTGGTTATTAAACTGAACCTTATTCCTCTAATTTTTTTCCTGGTTTTACTTCTTTAGTCAAACACACTGGGTTTAAATAGAACTGTGTTTTTTGATGTTGTTCTGGGTGCCATGTGCTATTCCATCTCATACACAAGGCCTTACCAGATGAGTGGAACAGTCATTGACTTTGTTTTCCCCTTGTGCTCTACAGCTTTTGTACAAAATAGGAGGTGACACGGATGATGGGAGAATAGAAGGCTGCTACTCTGCAAGGAGAAATGTTAGAGGATGTGCTCTGGACTGGGACCCAAATGCATGGCAAGATTTGACGAGGCATTGCTACCAAGTCTGGGAATGGCTGGGATACCCTCTCTGCCATTCTGGATGACAGAGGAATTATGCCTGGGCCACTTGCAGACAGCTGCCTGAAGCACTGCAGGTCCAGGCAGAAAGTTACACCTGCAAAGTTTGTCTGTATTTCCTATCTCCTATTTTCCCAGAAAAAATGAAGCAGTAATGAGTATTAGCAAAGTTGAGATAACAAGAAATACGGTCGAATTTCAAAGTCAATCACAATTCCATTTTTTATTTTAGTATTATTTAATCAGCAGCACTGCCCAAAGCCTTCAGTTTCATGGTGTATGATGCTTTTCAAACATATACTGGGGTATTGTGCCAAGACATCCTCCCTTTGCTTGGATTTTGAAGCCATGTCTTCACGATCAGTTATCTCAAAACACATATTGAGACCTGTCTCAGGCCACTTTAATCTGAACACTTTCCTCATGTTGCTTGGGGTCTTCTATTCTCAGTTCCAGGGAGCCTGGGTGATGAGATGGCAGACTGAGGTCAGCACCAAATCCTGGTAACAAGCAAGTCCCATCCAAGCCCCAGAGAAATCAGTGGGAAGGCTTGGGTGGACAGCTGTCATTTTGACTCAGGTCCAGAGATACTAGGAAAATAACAAAGGGGACAGAAAGAAATAGCTTGAGCAACTCTGGGGGGTTATTCCTCCTGTCTTTTAAAAGGAATAAATTTATGGTCTTTGTTACAAATTTATCTGAGAAGTTGTTTGTTTTCCCAGTCAGCTGTGTCATAGCAATGTGCCTGCGTGATGAAGGCAGAGTTTACATGTTTAAAATTTCTTTTTCAGTGTAGTTCATTACAAGGAACTGTGAGTCACCAGTCTTCTCTGTAACATGCTGGTCTACTTGGCATAAAAGCATTCACACACTTAGCATAAGCATGAGGGTCACACTAACAAAGAATGATAGCACTGCTTAAGTAGTTAAATTGGTTATTTATTCATTTAAATGTATGCGGATCTGAAGCAGCTTCCAAACCTCTGATTAGTTTGTAACTTTTATTCTGCACTGTCTTGTTCTTTAGTTTTGCACAAAAGGATGCAGACGCCATTTCACTGACAATTGCTTTGGAAACACAGCCCTCTGCAGTACCTATTGAAGAAGAAAACAGGCAAGAGACTGATTTTCATTATTTCTGCATGAGTAAACTGCACACCCAGGATCTCAGCACTCAATGTGCCTGTAGAAATGAACATGAAAAATATTGTTCCAGGCAAAATGTATATATGTGGGCCTAGTCCACAGGCAGAACTTACAATTGATTTTAGATTTTACCCTTTTCAGAAGTTCAGCTGTCTAAACAAGGCCATTATGTGTTGGCTCCTTGCCCCAGCTACTGCTGCACACATAGGTGTCCATGTGATTGCAGGACATAGAGGAGAATGAAGCAAACTCAGCATATAACATTTGTTGAAATGGCTTAGAAGAGGATCTTTTACCTTGAAGATGGTATCATGGCTCCTCGGTGGTCCTGCTTTCTTCTGCCACTCCCCACATATGCAAACAAAGCAAATTCTGTCTCCCAGTTTCACCCACTGTTGTTTGTTCAACAGTTGGCATTTTTCAGACATCTTTTCTGTTATTTTTCAAGGACCTTTTCTGTTATTTTGAAAACAGAAAGGTAAACAAATCTGAAAACCATACATGGTCAAGTATTAATTGAGGTTTTCTGACAGGCAGGAAGTTGGCATCCAGTTATCAAAGCAAGAGACTTGTCTCTTTTCTTGGCCAGTTCAATATCAGATTTTGGGGGTCCTGAAAAATATAACTGCTGTACAGAAAAAAATATGTCTCCCCTGTATCTCAGCTATCCTGAGGGATAAGAATGGTTCATCTTAAGGATTTTCTACTCCACAGATAATGTTTGTTTAAAAAAGATTTTAAAATTCTCACTTAAAAATGATGCATGGACCACATCCACAAATATATTACATTAAGACAAGATGTATAGCTATGGATATAATGAGACAGGGGAAAATGCAAAATTATTTAATTTAATTTTGTACAGTTCTGTGTAGAGTTAAAACTCATTAAAATTAAAAATTGCATTTAATTCTACAGTTCATTAAAGCACAAGCAAGGCACACTCTGCCAGCACCTGAGGAGCTGAGAACTGTTCCAGACAGAAAGTGGTGGCTGCAGAGGAAGTGCTGGTAAGTCAGAGGGCACCGAGGCTGGAAAGTGTGCCTGGTATGACCATGGGCCCCCATTAGATCTTTACCCAAATGTATGGAAACTCCATCCTTCCCTACAGTCAGAGGGCAGGAGTGTCACCATTCCTGCCACCCACTGCCTGAGAGCAAGGAGGGGCAGGGATGGGTCAACATTCAGGTTTTGTAGTGGCATCACCCAGTTGTCACCTGCCCTGTTCCAGCCGGGACAGGAGCCACGGATCCACAAGCACTTCCATGCTCTGCATGCCCCTGCTCTTGCTGCTCTGGAAATCCAGCAGCCCAGGGCACCTCATCAGTTCTCATCCCCCACAGCCCACGGAGAACATTTGGCCTTGGCTTCACACCTCTGTGGGCTCTTGACTCCTTTTCTTTCAGCCAGATATCTGCTTGGACATAGGGATCAAAGTGTCTCAGACTGACTGCAGGTGAAAGAAAAATGCACAAGAGAAGCTCACTGAGAACAGGCAGAGTGATGATTATGTTGTCTGTTATATTTATATATTTCACTTTTCCTGGTATTCCTTCTAATTGCTGGGCTGTAGTAGGATTGTGCTCTTGAATTTCTAAATAGAAATAGGCTGAAAAAATTACTGTTTCACCCACTGCTGTGCACTCTGTCCTTTCTTATGCAGATATCTGTGAAATTACTTATGTACATTTTAGCATAAGATTTTTAGACTGAACATATATGAATGTTTATTTTCCCACTCCACAGAAGCTTCTGTTTCTCTGCACCATTAAGGATTTGCCCCATCTCTATGTTGCAGCTCACCTGTCCAACTTCAATCCATGATAAACAATTTACTGCAGAGTATCTGAAGAAAAGCTTAGTACCAGTCCAAAAGGTTCTCAGCTACTTGGTAGCCCTACAAGTGATGGGTGCCAGAGATGTGTAAGAGCAGCCACAGATAATAAACTGCATAATAAGATGGATAATAAATTACAACGGTGTCCTGGATAGTTGATACAATTGATATTGCTGAAAATAGCAGGACCTCCAGCCTTTGGACAGTAGTTAGATGTTTCATCATGCAATGCCACAAGTATCAGTACATTTAAGGACAACATACTTAGTATGGTCAGGTGTATTATTCACAGAGTATTTTCTATAAAAGCAGTAGTTTATTCTAGGAAAAACATTCTCAGTGTTCTTGCCAGATACCTCCAAGTGAATCACTAGTCATTCTTGCTCACTGACGAGATCAATTGATTTTTTTCCCTATCAGCAAATGCTTTAAACTCAACCTGTGATCTGAAGAAAACAGGCAGTGTAAGCTCTTTCAATTTCATCAGTGTACTAATAAAGATTCTGCAATTGGATTTTATCTGACAAGATGATTAACTGCATTGCTGCACAAGTGTAAACAGAATTCAGGTCCATCTCCCATCCCTGCATTTGGCTCTATGTGTAGTGAAGGTGTTTTGGCTTTTTTATTAGAAGTGTGCATCCCGAAACTGGATCTGTTGATCAAATTCCATTTTTTACCACTTCTGTAACCTTAACTACCTTTTTTGAAGAAAACTGAGATCAGCCTCATTGATGATATTATATGAGTCAGAGACATGTCAGAGACTGGAAGGGTGATAGCTGTTCTCCCGCAACCTCAGGTGCTCAACCAGGATTATTTATGTGCCATCGACAATGGAACATGCTCAGACTTGAAGGACTAGTGCTGACCTTCCCGTGCTAGCTAATCATTTATACACTCCTTGTTTTGAGTGCTGCACCTTAAGGTTTCTCATGACTCACTTTCTCTCTGCAGTGAACAAATAAATTCTGAAGGACACTGTACACTTCCAAGTGTGTAACCTGTCCCTTCACACTCTCAGCAGCAGCAGTGCTATTTATTGTGGTGTGGCCTCAGAGAAACAGGACTTCGAGAGCTGAGAGGATAGTGGTGTTCTGGTTGTTTTAGGCTTCTCTTGATGAATGTCAACGCAATACTCTCACAGGTGCCATGAGGAAGGGATAAAGTTCCTCTGCTTTTTGGAGACAAGGAAGTTGGACATTTATAGTTCACCCTCCAAACAGGGAACCCCAAATATTCAGACAGATTACCTTGACGATAGCCCAAGGCTTATTGAGGCAAAATGAAACCTGATTATATCTCATAGGGATGTGTATATAAAATATAAAACATATATGACATATATAATATCTACAATATAATAAACAATTTATTATTGTATATTTGCAGTTCTACCGTAGCTATACATTACACATTAGGTGGGTATATAAGTATGTATGCCCATCTATCCAAATATACATGTGCATATATATGTGTGTGTGTGGTTATAAACACACCTCTTTTAAACCATTTCTGTTCGTTGTATATGGCTGAGAGTTCTTAAGGTGACTCACTGAATGGGCACTGGCAGACATTTTTTGTACCTGAAGGGAACCATGAATCGAGGAGAACTATTTCTGGGTTATTCAGACCAAAAGACACTCAGCTGCCAAGGATGCTGCTGGTCACTCTTATCCTCTCTGCAGTGACTGCTCCATTTGCTGGGTGGGGGTTCTCATGCTGACATCCCCACTTCCCTCACACTGCTTTTGGGAGAAATAAGCAGTAAGTAGTTGCCAATGCTTTGAACATACAAAGAGTGTACAAGGGTGAATATTAATAATATGTTATGGAATTTAGCAATAATGGAAAAGAATCAATATTGCCATTAGTGAGACATACAGCAGTTCACAAACAAGACAATAAGCTTGAGAAACTTAGTGGAAGCAGAGATGAGAGGACATAGGTACAAGAGCGTGCAAGGAAATTCCATCTTGCCTTTGTCCTTCCCTCATGTAGGTCTTCCCCAGGAAGCATTGCAGGGAAGCAATGGGTAGGAAGGCTTCCTCCAGAGAGAGAGCTTATCTGCCTGGAGCAGGGTTAGTTTGGCTGTGAGGTCAGAGACAGAGGCAAGGGAAGAACATCTTTTGGCTTATGTTCAGCAGAGGTTGTGGGGCTGGCGCTTAATTCTAGGGACTTGCAGTAAACCTGAATGGGTGGGGACCACATCAAAATGTCATTGCAAAGAAGGAGGGAGATGTGATCTGACATGCTAAGTGCACTGCTGACCTCATGGTCCCTGGGTGAGACACATCTCATAGGATGGAGCTTCACCACAGCAGTCGCAGGGGAGCAATGCGAGAAGCAGGGCACCAGGGGTTAGTCCAGTGTGAGGGAGTAACTTAAACTGCAGGGCTGTGAAACAGAGGATGTGGTTCTTTTAATTCCTTCCCCGTGTCCCATTGTTTCCAGGCACACACAAAATCTTCCTCTGCCCCTCCCAGCTCAGCTTTTCTCCTCTCTTTGGCTTTTTGTCCTTTCTCTGTTGTAGAGCCAAGCTCATCAGTACCCACACCCAGTGCAGTGGGAACTTTCCCATATTGAGTTAAATTTGACTTTTTTTGGCTATTTCTCCCTATCTGGGACCCATATGTTGAGTAAAACAATTGTAAATGGGGTTGGTTCATAACTTTGGCACGGGGCAGCAGGAGGCAGGGCCAGAAATGGGTTCCTCAGAAAAGGTTGCATTTCACAGCTGTGCCAGTTGTGCTGGGTGGACTCACTTCCACGAGTTTACAGTGCACAGAGCTGCACATTGGAGCCCAGGTTATGAGTCTCCTCCCTACAAGACAGGAAGGTGCTAGAAAGGTCTGGCAGTCATGAACACACAGTCAGACCTTGCCTGCCTGGGATATAAATGGACATGACCTGTCCTGCCATCAGCTTTTAGAGCCAAACTCTCTCTGGCTTCAGAGGACGCTTTATGTGTGTGTAAGGAACCATGCAAGGTCAGGGCTAGATTGCTTCACATCACCAAAATATGAATTCATAGGTTCATCCTAGAGCAAGGGTTGTGCAACAAAACTAAATGGAATAATATAAAAGCTGGGAACTGGAATGCACTGCAATATTACTGGAGGAAGTACACCAACAGCCTCACAGGAAAATGACACACAAATTAATGCAGTCAAATTAATAAGAGGGGTTTTTTTTGAATCACAGACATGAGCTGTGAGCTTTCCTTTGCTTGCTGAAGATACCACCTGTGACACTGTGAGGTGCATTGCAGAACTCTATCTTTTAATGGAAGTTCCCCGGCGACCTGCCAGTGCTCTGCAAACAGATAAATTTATGGTCTTTCAGGTACAAACAAGCATGATTTATGGTCTGGAGGAGGATGTGGTTCTTTCCATTCGTTGTCCCTGTCCCCTTCTAAGCCTTCCAAAGCACACATGAGCATGGCCCAGCAATGTAATCGTCACAGATCTGGTAACCTGGGACACTCAAGATTACTTGAGTACCTTCAGCAAAAATAAGTAAAATCTCCACAAGCACAAACTATTAATCATTCTGCAAAATGCTATGGTGGCTTCACTGGTATAACTCAAGATGTCCAGCAACTGGTCGCCTTATTCTTATTTCTGCTACTGAATCTGGGCTCTTTTGTTACTTACAATAATTTAAAACTCTGTAAACATGGAACAGTTTGTAAACTGGGAAAATTCCTCTCTTGAAATTGGAAATGTATTTTCCCATAATGATCTTGCACCAAAATAAACAGTGTTCGCCCTGGAAATGGACCTGATTCTAAGTCCTTGTGCTATGCTGAAACAATACGTCTCTCCAGAGGGGTGCAGACAGCCCTGAACTTGCTTTGCTGGCGCTCTGTGATGTTTGGATGTGCTCCACAGCTGTTCCACAGCACCGCGCCCCAGCCGGTCCCGTGCTCACGGAACACCAGGCAACTGGAGAACAACACTCCTCAGAAACCTCCTCGGGTCTGGCAGCGAGGAGCATGACTGCTCTGTGCTCTGGGGGTACTCGTGATATCTGACCGTGCTCAGCTGTGCAAAGCCACCTGCCATCCATGTTGCAATATTAGAAAAATTAAAAATTAAAGCCACATCATGTCCAAGGTGTGATGGAATGAGTGTGACATTTGCAGTGTCAAATTGACAAATGCAGTAATTTATAATGAAGCAGTGATTTATAACTCTGCTCTTTTGATTGTTTTCTGTCAGCTTAGAGAGAATAATTTGTGGCATCCATATTGGGCCCCCAGTTCATGGCATTATTGCTCTGGGACTGTAAACAGGGTAAGTTTGGCTACTTTCTGGATTTTCTACCTGTAGTAATAATATAAACCCTCTGTGTACCAGGGAGGGAGAGAGGAAGATGTGGAAACTGCTGCATGCACAATAATATTTATTAAATCTTGTGCTTAGTTATTTTACTACCTGCTTGGCAATATGGCTTTGTTTGCTTCCTCCGTTCAAGGGTCTTAAAATGCCTCATAGTAATTCACTGAAGAGAAGTAGAATTTTTATAAGTTCAACTGATAGACAAACAAACTGATATTTAAATAAACAAACATATATGCTCTGTCAAACATAAAGCTCTGTCTCCATTCTAAACTAATCTGCAACAGAAGCAGCAATTTTCAATGCTAAATATGAGCTAAGTGCTACTGTGAGTTCAGTAAATGGTGCAAGATCCTTTGCTTCTCCAGGGGTAGCAGGGAGGTAGCCAATGTCCCATTGCTGTTCCAGCAATGCAGGCTGAAGCACTGAGAGGTGGTTTGGCTCTCGTAAGGTTACATGCCAGTTTTGAGAGACTAAGAAAGCCTTGATCCAGAACTCCCAGTTTCTGCTAAGGCCATAAAATCACATTTTCCTTCTTGTGGCTGGTATTGTCTCAGAAATAGTTTTGATTGCTCTCCTATAAAGCCTTTTTCTGCCTTTGGGATGTTAATGTTGGCATGTAGGTGTTTTCAACCTTCTCCAGAAAATTTAAGTTGCTCTGAAAATGAAATTAAGTAGGGAAGTTTTTCTATGGTTTTAAAGATCTAGCACTTCAATACCCATCCTCTAAGAAATGCTTTGTGATCCAAAGTATTGTTGCCTGTCATTGCATTGGTAATTTGTCCTTTGCCAAAGCCTTTCCATGTTTCTTCCCAGGATTTTAACACAGATATAATCATCACTGAAAGCACCTAATGAGGTAAAACTTGCTTCTGAAACTGAGTTGGCTGGAAGGGACATCAAGTTATTTATCATGCATTTTTAGTGCAGGGGGGGTTTTTTTTAAGCAATAATAATTATCCATGTTATTGATTTTGCCTTCCTTCCAATGATAAGGACAAAATCTGGAACTGTTTCACAGTGGTCTTGGAAGAACAAGAATAGGATGTCTTGTTCCCTGTGTAGGGTTCATTCTAAAGTAATTGTTATTTCCAGACAATGTTTTCATCTGGCTGCTTGCCCTGCTGCCTCCCCAGCTATATGTTGTTAACCTAAAGATGATTTGAGGTAGTTACAAAGTGGCTCAAATTTTACCATCCTCAAGCTGAGTTAGTGGAAGTATAAAGGACACTTTTCCCAACTTTCTTGACAGAAATGCTGCTTGCCATCACCACAGCTGATTGTGTCCTTAAACCAAAGCATTTCCAGAGTCTGATGTCCTCCAAGGTCCCCAGAGCCACAGCTGTGATGGCCAAGTCTGTTGCTTGTTGGTACGAAGCTGATGAAAAGCTACCAGTCATTATTCCTCTGTACAGATGCACCAGAAGTCAGATGTGTGTCCCTGGGCCCAACGACAAACAAGAGTTTTGTGCAGGTGCGTGGCTTGGCAACAGCTACACATCAGAGGTCTGGGGCCCTCTTTCTATCACAGCATGAGGTGCCCTCTAAATTCATGGGACACTTGCAGTCCCAGCCAAGATGAGGCTTTTGAGTGGTAGGTGCATTTTAGAAATATGGGTTTCAAATTTTCAGTTATACCAAACTTATTACCTGTCATGGACAGTCCTAAAGGACAGGTAGACCCTTCACTGTCACTGCCCTCTCTGAGTACACAGACCACTAACGTGGCAGGGTGACACATGACACTGCCACTGGCACAGTGTCCAAAGCTCTCCCAAGTGCTGGAGCAGGGCTCCTTTGCCCAGCCTTGCACTGTGGAGCAGGGAGAACCCACATGTCATTTCAAAGGGCATTTTTATTTTTAAGCAACCTTCTGTGGCAGCAGCTGTTACAAGCTTTTTCTGTTACGAATTTTTTCCTTGGTAGGTAAGTTAAAGTAATTGTAGATGTAGGTGTACAGCTGACTTCTGCATAAGAAAAGAACACATATGATCTGCTGCAAGCAGGAGGCTGCTCTGTCAGTGCTGCTACCCCGTGCAGCCAGGGCTGGATCACTTGCAGACTGGCACACCCCCACCCTCAGCCTCAGAGTGGCAGAGCTGTTTAGGGTGCTCTGTGCCAAGCCCAACTCCCCTCAGCCACTGCCAAATCCCCTGCAGGGCCGCTGTTTTCCTGGTGTCATGGCAAGAACCCTTGGGAAAGTGGTCTTGCAGCTCCCAGCAAGCATCTCTGCTGGGCCAGGCATCACCTGGCCACTGTCCTTGGCTGCTGGGCCGTTCCTGGCAGAGGTGACTCAGAGGCAGGGAACCCTGGCACAAGCCTGCCCTGAACCACTGCCTACAGACTCCTGCCTCTGCCCAGCTCGCCCTTCCTGCTGCCTTTCCCGCAGGGTCCTAACTCCCAACTTTGTTGCTCTATAAACATAATAACAATAATTATTCTCTCATTGGACACATAGCCATCTTCTTTGTTTGCAGGCTTAGATAAATATCATTTGAATCATGGAGTCTGATTCGTGAGTCAGGACGATGGCAGCCCTCCAAAACCTCCTGCCCATGGAGAGTGTGTTTGTGTGAGAGGGAGAGAGAGTTTCACTGTATGAAGAATAAGAAACTGGAAGCCAAGTGAATTAAATACAAAGCAGATAATTATGTGTAATTCATTTACTGACTAATGATTGCACCTTGGTATGGAGGTTCATGAATTCATTTGACTCTGCAAGGTTCTCAAAAACAATCTCCTTGCTACAAGATAAATGCTGACTGACTTCTTAACAGACGAGTGTTTACATTCGTGTTACTGTAAGATTCTGCCTTTTTGGCTCATTTCGGATTTTATCTCATGGCCATTCACTTTTCCTGGGTTCATCTGGTGTCTCTTTGACAGTTTCAATTGCTCAGTGCTGGTCAGGGCTGGGTGTCACTGAGTCTGAAGACATCATTCTGCTCCTGAAAGAAATTAGACACGGTTCTTCTCTCCTATCTGCTGCAGCTAAACCTTGCCATGGAGACTGTGACTTTGGCAGGGAAGCAGCAGGTCACAGCCCCATTTTCCCCACTGCTGGGGTCCCCAGCAAATTGACACTCTTCACATTGTCACACAGTTGCCACCATAGCCTGACGCCAGCAGCACCTTCCAGCTGAACACCAGCAGGCAGTACCAACCTCCACCTATTAACACCTTTGGGTGGATTTCAGGTTGAAGACCCAAAGACAAAGCCTTTAATGGGGTGAAAAAGCTTGTGCTAACCCAGTGAAACGCAGCAGCAGTGTCTCAGTGCTGATGTCATTCTCAAGACCACAGCCTGTGTGACACCACTCGTGCCTGGCACTTCCCAGCAAGCAGGGCCTGGGCACTGCATCTGCTGTTCCAGGGTGTAGGTGTGAACCGTGCCAAGCAAAGCTCCATGCCTGAGGGCTCACTCAGTGCTGCCAAGCAGCAGAGGTGCTACCCAAGGGGCAGAAGCAGAAGAACTTTTGCAGTTGTGCATCCCATGCAATCGCAAAATAAGTTGAACCTCTCTCCCACCCCTCCCCTCCAAGTAAAACTATACACTCAGTTAATTGCTCAGGACCTCTCTGATGGTGGTTCTTCAATCAGCAGACATTTGACTGGGCCGTCATGTAACCAGGAACCATTATTTCATCAGTCAGTTTAAGCACAGGGTGCACGAGAGGTAAATGCACAGCATTTGTGCACGAGGTAGAGGGCTACAACTGCAGGCACTGGAAGAATGTATTTCTCCATGAGATGCACTTAAAGACTGACTTTGGGAAGGGAACAAAACATGAATAACATAATCTTAAGGGAATAATAGGGAAAGGAGAAGTTATTTGGTAGTTTGAATAGAGACTATTTAATAAATCATGACACGATCACACTGAAGGAGGAAAACCCAGTAAGGTGATTACACTTACACACACTTTCTATCATTACTTGCCGTCGTGTTTGCTGAAGTGTCACACCGTGAAGCTGAGCTCCTGGCTGCCGGTGAAACAGCGGCAGTGCCTGATGTAAGTCCCCCTGCTGAAGGAACACACACTCGCAGGTGCCTCCTGGGAGCCGCCTGCAGCCCCGGGGCAGGAGCGCACTCACACCAGCGGCCCCTTGCACGCGGGGCCTGGCAGCTGCTCGCCCTGCCTTTCCAGCCCTGCTGGGCAAGTGACAGAGGTGCTGCTTTCCACATCCACGGCAGCCAGATAATGAAAACAGCAGCAACAAAAAAAAGTAACCCTCTGCTCTGCTATTTTTGATTTGAGCAATTTGTAATGAGAAAAGTCAAAACCAGCTCATCTTGTTGACATGAGTGTTACCATTGACTGAAATGCAGTCACCATGCACTTTAATTTTGAGCCTGTGCAATCCTTTTCGGATGAAGATCTGGCAAGCCAGGACAGATTTCAGTCTGTGAGATACTGGCAGTGTGATAGTATTTTACCTGTAGGTGGATCCTCACTTTAGATACTGAGATGTGGAGCCAATGAGCCTGATTCACTTCTGTGTTACTCCAGTTCTTCAGTGGAATAACACCACTGAATCATCAGCAAAGTTGAAATAACAAATGATAAAATAACAAAGCGAGTGCATGGAAATTACTAGCTCCCTCTTGCAGAACCATTAACTTATATGGACTTTTTTCAGCTTGAAATGTATCAAAAATATGACAGTGTGCCTAGGCTAAAGTTATACATGTCAAAAAAAAAATTAAAGTCTACTATAACAGCTAGCATGGGAATCCCTCAGTATCTCTATGTGGTAAGTAATTTTTTTAATTCAGAAAAAGACGAGTTTTGAGAAAAGTCCTTAAACAGCTTCTAAGAAGATGCAAGTTTTGATGCGGTTCATTTCTATGCACCAGCTGTGCACCACGTAAAGCTTAGAAATAGGACAAGTTAAAAAGATAGTCCTGGGGTTTTTTTGATTTATGAAAACACTCATTGAGCAGTTGAAAACAACTGAGTAATTGTGAGGTTTTTGTAAGTAATGCTCTGGAATAGCCAACTGAAGGTAGTAGGCAAGCCTGCAATTAGTATTTCTAATTATAAAGTGTACACATAAAACAATGCAGCATCATAAATAAAGGCCAAATGTAAATGATGCAATAGGAACAGTAGAACATCATATAAAGATGGACAAACAAGCCAGCAAGAGAAATATTTGTAAATTTTAAAAATTATTTTTCCAATAATAGCAACAACAACAACAAAAGATTAAAGAATAGTGGTGCCTTGTTTTATTTTATGCAACTTTTACAGTATCCCTGTCTCAGTGCCACCTGATGCTCCTGCTTCTGTTGTAGACCAGTCTGCCTTGGGTGACTCCCAGTCAGGGTGTCAGAGGGAGTACTGACAGACCATCAGACACACTGATGGTGCGGCTGGTGTGGGAGCCCACGGCTCCAACAGCAGGCTCAGATTAGCTCTGCCGTTTACCTTATCAATCACTCATGGCCATTGCCACCGTGGAAAACAGCTTCCAAGTGCCATGGTGTGAGAGGTTGTTGAGCCTGACCCTGTAGGGCTCAGTGAGCCAGATTTGTGTCAAATTCAAGCTATGGAGCTTACACAGGTACTAACTGAAGTGCTACACGGGGGGCTGTGCTCAGTAGGCTGTGGCTGTTTAGATGCACCCTAAGCTGTGCCAGCCTATGAAATGCTTTTATGTAGTACATGGGAAATGGGAAACTGTAGGGCTGTGGAGCATCCCCACTGCAGCACTCTGACTGACACCTGTGCAAGAGCACGGCAGGAGTACGTGCTGCACTCCTCACACAACTGCTGTCCACATAAAGCCCTGGATGCAACTAGAGAAGGTGAAGAGACGTAATACCTTAGGGAAATGTCTTTATTTATTCTCCTTGGGTGCATATATGGCAATCACCCATGCAGCATGATCCAGGATGTTGAAAACCATTTCATTATGTTCTATAAATAAAGGACTGATGTGGTTCAATTGTATCAATTATGCAATTCTTCCAAGTGGTGTAGTCAAGGGTAAATGCAGGCAAAGGGCACTCCCTTTGCATCTACTTCTGCTCTGTGCACTTCTAGTACTTACCTGCTCCTTATATACCACAGACAGATTAATTTTATTTACCACTATACCACTGACTCCTCTTTGGCCAGGAGCTTTTCCTATGCACAGATGACACAATGCAATAGAAAACAGAAGTCAAGACACTGCTGCATGTTAGTCTGTTGTGCAAGATATGTGGCTATACAGTAATTTTGAGCAAAGCATTAGGTTTTAACAATGTTTAAACTGACACCATTATTGTGCAATATTGTTAATTATGTCTAGGAGGGTATTTGAGGTTAGTTGGTGCTACCTTTGTCCATTTTATAATTATACCAAGAAAAGAATTACTAAATTGTGCCCAAGCTAATTGTATCCATTTGATTTTATCCCTCCTCTTCACCATCGTAAGTGACTTGCATTCTGAGCTGTAAGTTTTTTTGAGGGGTTTGGGTACATTTCAGCTAAATACAATGGGAGCTCAGCACTGACTGGGCAGATACTGGTAACGTTGCAATAGTAGCACTAACAACAGCAATAATAAGTACAGCTAGTCCGAGTGACAAGTAGACAATAAATGTCACTTTTTCCTGTCACTGTTACAGTTACATGCAAGAGGTTTATCCTTATCTATTCCTGCGCCGTGTGTTCTGCGCTGTGCTTGAGCAGGCAGATGATAAAGCTCTGTGGCATAACGTGATTCCCTCCTGTGTGACACCTCCCAAGAGCAGCTGGGGACCAGCAACAGCCGGGTGCAGCAGCACACCAGTGCCAGCCCTGCTGCCGACTGTGCTGGGGTTTCAGCAATCAAGGCATGCACAGGGCAGTTCAGCTGCCCCAGCTGATGGAGATGGGCATCCTAAAGTGCAGGCACCCTCCTGCAGTTCAGCTGTCCCAGCTCCCACAAAGCCACCCAGCACGTCCTGCGCTGTGCGAACCATGGGCCCCCAGCCTGGGCCAGTGGCTGTGGCACAGATGTGACATTGTGCCATATAAGCTGTCTCATTTGAATGTTGCTTGTCAATGTCAGGAAAAAACCAAAACTAACAAAGAAACAACCAAACAAAAACCAAACCAAACCAAAAAACCACCAAAAATACACACAAAACCCCCACAAAATCTAAAACAAAACAAAACCAAAAAACCCACCAAAACCAAACCAAAGAAAAAAAATTCCCCCAGTGTCGGTGGATTTATCCCAGAAAGGAATTTGGTAACTTGTGGTCCTGTTTGCCTATGACAAAAGGCTGTAGTCTGCCATTGATGGCACTTACGTAAAATAGAACTGCCTGCAAGGCCTGAATGCTGTAATTAACAGGCAGTTTTAGAAATTATTGGGTAATGCTATTTAATAGAAATATTGCCAACTATTGTTATAAAAACCTGGTTTGTTCCTTTGGTATTAATATAAAATTACTCAACATGGCTTCATTGGGAAGACATACCTTTTTCTGTTACATATCATTACCTACATTTTTACACTGGTTAAGTGTCATGGTACAAATTTTGGAATTTAAAGGTATTTCTCAAAACTAACTAGAGGGTCAACAGGCTACTGAGCAACTACAGTGCTGGTGATACAACCTGGCCCTTTTCTTGTAACATGGCATTACTGCCCTAGGCCTGCTCCCATGGCAGCCAAGGCAGCTTTTGCCACTGACGGTGTTTAAGCAGTAGCAAGTTTAAAGGTTTTTGTATAAGGCAAATACAGTCCTGTAAGCCTGAGCAGAATTTCCCTTGCAGTGTGTACAGTATCACTCAGAGAATTAATACACCTTCTCATTAATAAACTCTCTGGATCACACTGGAGAATACAGGTAACTTTGAGATAAGGTGCTCTGCTCATGAGATGTAGCTGTTGTATCACCTAAGAACATTTTCACTTATTTCACTTCAGTTGCAATAGTGGCCAAAAGGTTATTTCTCAAACCTTGTCACCCAGGAGGTACCAGCTGAAATATTTCTGTTTGATTGCTAAAGAGTAGAAAGCAACAAATTAATATTGGCAAATTTTAGATGAGGCATGATCTGGATGTTTCATGCTTCAGCCTAATGCCCACCTTCACTTCAGGGAACGGAGAAACCAGACTCACAGACACACTAATTGCCTCGTGGTTTGAGAGCTCCCACTCACCTGTTTGGAAATGAACTCCAGAACCTCCCTGCTTTCTATTTACTGCACTAAGAGCCAGTAATCTCACAGTGCTTCTAAAGAGTCGTTAATTGCACCCCTAGTACAGCATTTTATGATGCCTTTTAATGTATAGATTTAAAAGAAAAGGCAGTCCGTACAGAGACTGACCTTCCTAATATGTGAAGGGGAGGCAAAGTTCTCTCTCTGTTCAGCTGGAAGTAGCACAAAGGTGACACTGCTCATGTTTGGGACAGCTCGACAGCACGGGCGTGACCCGCCAAACCAGGGTCACCTCACCTCAGCTGCAGCACTCCCAAGGGCAAGGATCAGGCAATGTCAAACAAAAACAGAGCTCCCAAAGTCTAGCTTCTGGCTGCACCCATGGGGAGTTGGAACACACAGGCTGTGCATCCTCTCCAGGGCAAGAACCAATGCCCTTACATTTTTCCTAAGGGCAGGCACTTCATAGCACACAGGCACTGACAGTGGAAACGCTGGCAGTCGACAGTTTCTGGACATGGCTGAAGTAAGCAAGACAGGGACACTGGCAGCACCAAAGGGATTTGGGTACCCCATCCCACTGGCTTTCAGAAGCATGTGCCACAACAAGCTCTTGGAGAACCCTGTGAAACCCCGACCATGATCTGACGCCAGTTACAGCCTGCCAAGCTGAAATGCTGGCTAACATTGTCTGTAACCTGCACTGCTCTCAGAGCAGCTGGTGTGCAGTGACCCTGCTCAGGAGGGCACAATAGCTCCCCAGTTCCCTTTTGCAGACCCACATACCTGCCCGTGCACAGTCTCAGAGGGGAGCAGAGCCTCAGGGCAGTAAGGCACTCCAGAGCACTCAAAGGTCTGGAGGCTGGGGAGTCCCAGTGCCGGGGTCAGGAACAAAACTGCTGCTGCAGCAAACATTCAGTCCCCTGTATGGCATGGCTGTCACTAGCCTTACCCCTGGCTCATAAGTAACCTCCCTACTAGGTGACATGTCACATGCCTGTATCAGATGACACTGATACTATAGTGCATATAGAGGTTGTGGAGCTGGTATATTAATAGACTGATTTGATTTCCCCTTCCATTGCTGTTTCTTCTCTTTTCCCTCCATTGATCTGCATATTAAAAGACAATGTATCCCCTTGTCCAGGCCCAATGTATCCTTGTATCAGGAGAATCCTTGTCCACTGGCTAGAAACAATGAAGATGTCAATGCATCTTCTCTTTTGAAGTGTTACTCCATCCTCCCACACATCTTTCTTCTTTGGTAACTACCAAAGCCATCCCCTAAGACCCTACACTCACTCTGATCCCAACTCACAGATGAATGTACATGAAACCAGATCTTGCTAAAGAGATTGCAGCTCCTGTTCCATAGTGTGTTTATAAGCTCGTTTGGATACTATATCTGATCCCTAAATGTGAGCCCACTTCCTGGGTAAGGACTCTGGGACTTAGCATTCGCTCTGTGGAACAGGTCACTCATCACAGCTCTCAGCACCAGAGCTCTGAACCTTACAACAGAGGCAAGGAGAGGCTACCACTGGTCCTGATGAAGTGTTTGGGAACATCCCCCTGTGGGGATAGGCTCCACAGAACCTGACCCCACCCAGCAGGGCTCCCATGAGCCTTCTTGCAGGCTCTGTTATGGTGGCTGAAGGTGCACAGGGCCCCTTGCCTTGCTCCTTCTGCCCTCCCTTCCCAGGCAGCGCCCTGCACTCTGGGGCTGGGGCCCTCTCTGCATGCTTGGCCTCACTTCTGGTAAAAATTTCCCACTTCATACCAACAACACCCTGCGATGATGGAAGACGCTGAGCAACCACAGAGCTTGGTGTGGGACACTGGTGCCAAAGAGGTTTCAAAAGGTGAAGGGAGGAAAAGTTGCCTACTGCTGGTACTGTAATGGCTCAGCACTGATGCCATAAATAAAAGGAAGTGTGTTGGATGTTTCATTTTGCTTGTGTCTAAACTGTTTGGTTAGAATCTCAATAAACCTCTTTTGTAAATTTTATTACCTTTTTGATATAAAAATAAATAACCTTAAACAAAGGAGTGGAGACCTGCCAAGCCAGACTGGTTCAATAGGAACTGCACTGACAGGGAGTAATTTTGTCCCAAAGAAAAGGGGATGAAATTATAAGCTTTCAGGATAGCAAAGCACCTACATTGAGGAGCTGCATTTTACTCAGGAGGCTCTAGAATTTAAGAGCAGACTGTTCGAAAAGGAAAGGAAAAAACCGAAACGCTATTGCTACATTTTTTGCTAACAGAGCTGCTTTCTAACTTAATGCGAAGGCTGCATGCAAACAGCTGCTGAGAAACAGGAGTGTGACAGGGTAACAGCAATTAGGAACATTTTAATGATCATTTTAAAAATCACAAGGAAAATATACCGACTATTAAGTAACTGAATATAAAACAGACATCAAGATATCACGCTTTTACTTTACAATTAATCTCAGCAGTGAGTTCTAGGCTTACCATTCTGATGCCAACATGGGAACTTCCAGTAGGCAGTAACACATAATTACTGCTGGGTGGAGGTGAATCAACCACTTTCCGTCATGAAGCAAAGGAGAGACCCTCAGACCATCTGCCAAAGGTGGGTGGGTGAATAAGAGTGTTACTTTCTTGCTAGACTCCAATCAGGGCACCACACCTTTTGATAGTATCTCTGTAATAAGCAAAGAACTTTATATGATATTGTGTCACTCCACGAGGGTGACCCAGCAAATCAGGTTTCATTAATGCAGAAGGACTGCAGTGTGCAGGTGCTCACACTTAGCTCGGGACCCTGGAATCCTCAGCCTGCCATGCAGAGGAATCTAAGCTGTGTCTCCTTCATTAGCAATGCAAATGCCTCCACAGCAGCACTGTCACTACACTAACATACTATTTGCTTTTCTGTGCATCACTCTTCAAAGTCTTCTAATGTGCTAGTAAGGAGATTGCAAGTATAAGTCCATCACAGAATTACTATCACATTAGCATGGATACAACAAATGATGACAGGATTACGTATGTTTCTTCCAGTTAGCAAGACATGCCTGATGCTGCCTTTCTAAGTGTTCCTATAGTCGTTACCAGCCCCCACTGTGCTGCCTCTTTCCTCAAGTGCAATTCCATGGTCCAGTTTCAGTCACAAAGAATGTGTCTGCTCAGCTGAGTCTGGTTGTTAAAGCCCCAATGAATCCTACAGGACCACCTGTGAGGGTGGCCCATTGCTTTACTGACCAGTGTTTCCAGGAGTTTTGTTTTCCACAGAAAAGGGGTGATTCAGGGGATGTCACAGATGCTGTCTTGGCTGGGAGCAGATGCTGTGGCTGCAGCCAGGACCCTATGGCAGGAATAAGTCTCAAGCCACCCAGATGCAGCCCAGCTTGGCACAGTTGTACTTGTCCTGCTTGGGCTCCACAGTCAGACCTGGTGGCTTTTCAACCATTCTCTTTCTTACCTTCTGTAGCAGTACCACTGACCTCAGTCTTGTTTTCAGATACCACTGAACCAAAGTTACAACCAGTGAAACTCAACTGTTGTCTCTGAATTCAAACCACTATAGGCCATTATGCAAATGTGGGTTTTGGCAAATGCCTGGCCCTTCCTGTTGACTGAACTACTCCTGCTCTCTAGAAAGGACCATGCCTATCCCTGATACTCCATGCAGTTGACCTTACCTTTTCTTCCTGCTTATTTCTTCCTTTTACTCCAACTAGTTGAATCCTTGCCAGGGCCAGGACCCGGCACCACCATACTCTACTGTCCAGTGGCCTGGTAGCCTCACTCCTCTGCTCTTCCCATTTCTTCCTTGTAGGGCTCCTCCTCTGAGGTTAACACAAAGACCACCGCAGCAATGGCAGGAAGATTGTCCTTGGTGGTGGGGCTGGGAAGAAAGGGCGTCCCAGTGGAGGAGAAACAGGAGTGTCCTGGTTAGGTTGCTTCTGAGTTTGGCCTGCTCAGCCACTCCCTAATAAAAACTTCCTCAAACAACAGCACAGGCTCATGCTGAAGGTCTCACGAATTCAACACATGTAATCAACCAGCTTGTTCTGAAAGGGATAAACGAAAGCAAAGATGAAGATGTCTTACATAAGATATCCATACGTTTTTCATGGGAATATTATGGAGCAAATCCACATAGGAGCCATGTTCAGATACAAGAAGGTAGCTAGTAACAGCCAGTATGGATCTAAGAGAGACAAATTGTACCTGACTGGTGTGGTTGTCACCTGTACTGGAATGATGTGCTCAATGGACAAGGTAGGGGAAGCAGTGGATGTCTCTTATTTTGTTTTAGCATGGTCTTTGCCATTGTGTCCCATATGGGCCAAAGAGGATGGCAGTGCCGGAATGGATGCACCACAACCTGGCTGAAAAAAGCTCATGGCTATCCCATAAAGCTTGAAGGATAATAATGGTCAAGAACTAGACATTTAATTGGTAGTAACAGATGACATTCTTCAAGTGACAACACTAGGGCTAGTCTTCACGAGCAATTTGGATGACAGAAAATAATGGTTCCTCAGCAAGTCTGTGCAGGACACTGAATTGAGGTTCTATGTCACTATGCTGTAGAACAAGGCAGCCATTCAGGTGTCTTTAGGAAAATGGAAGACAAGCCTGAAAGAAATCTGTTGAAATTCATCAAGGACAAATGTAAAGTCTGCACCTGACACGGAATAAACCTGTGTAACAGTCAGCATCATGCCTTTGCAGTGCTGATGGGCAATGGCACCCTGGGTTGCCAGTTGGGGCTACCTGCCAATTATTTATTTATAATATGAATGAATTCTGAGTATGCATCACAAGTTCAAACAGTCAAGAGGCTTCACTTCAGAGATTTTGTGTTTAAGGATCAAAGATATTAACTTTCTCTGTCAGATCTTAAAACTAAGCAGAAAAGAGGTCCTGCCTTCACACAGGCATCAAATTTGCGAAAACCTCCTCAGTTCAGAGCTAGCAGAAGAAAGACTATTTCTCAGCTTTGTTTTGGATATATGCAGCTCTCACATATTCTTGTGGTGGCAAGTCAGCATGTTGAGAGACTTTCTAATGAAAACATTGTTTTTGCCTGAAAGCAACACCTGAGATCTTGCCTTCAAACCGAACCTCTGCTTCAGGATTTTCCTCACACCATGATTTGTTTGCTTAGATACCACAGCCTGTCTCTACTCCCAGATTGTCCCTTGCATAAGGGTGTGGAGCAGCCTGTGATCTCAAAGGTGTGCAGGGGACAACCTCCCAGGTTCAGACACACTCCACAGAGCAGGACACACAGGGAGTGTGTGTGGGCACAGAGCAATTCTCCACACACACAGACACACACAGACACACAGACACACACGCACAGACACACACACAGACAGACACACACACACCCCCCGGCTGGTACCTGCATTCAGCTGCTTCCCAGCCAGCATCCTGGGCTCTGCATTATTTGTGTGCAGCCCCAGCTGCCAAAAGTTCGTGAAAATAGCTGCTGCCATGACAAAACCACAACCAAAGTTGGTTGCTGAGTCTCAGCAGAACCATGCTGCGAACACTGAGGCACAGGAGACCGTGCCTCCAAACAGCACTGCCTGCAACACCAGGTGTGTCACCCGGAAGGGGGCCAGGATTTCGAGATATATAAGATATATAGACCTGCTGGTCTCTGGAGAGACATAGGTCACTCCTGTGAGTCACAGACCCAAATTCCCCCCAACCCCAAACACCCAGACCACCCAGCCCTTCTTATTGTTGTCAGAACAATGAATCTCAGAAAAGGCACCAGATTTATGCATTAAAAATAATAAACACAGATCTCTGCATTAGTCGGGTTTTGTGACACCAACACAAAACCTGGGTGAAAAAGGAAAAAATAAATAAATAGAAGTAAGACCCCAAATCTATTTGAAAATATGTTCGGAAACTAAAAAGCAAAACCTCTTACCCAAACAAATCATAGTTAGATCTTGGGTGACACCATGCTTATCAAAGTTTAGCCAAGGAGTTTACTTGGAGATACTTCTCCAGCCTTAACATAACACTACCAGCCTGGACAAGTGCTATTAGAAAACACCTCATTAAAATGCTGTTGTGGTATTTATGTATAGATAGTAATTTATATCACATCCATCATACACACTGATCTGGCAACTATGATCAGCAAATTGGACTGCTTCTCCCATGGGACTCCCAGCCCAAATCCACTCCCCCATGTCCCCCACTCCCTTACCAACACACCTGCCTCCCACTGGGTACCTGCAAGTGTTCAGCCTGACAGAAGTGTCATTCTGAATAAGCTTCTCTCTGTCTGCATTTATCCAGCCCTGCAGAACTCCAAACATGCAGGTGGGGTATCAGAAATGCAACAGCCACATCAAGAGTCAGACACACATCTGTGGTGCTCTGCAGGTAAGTATGCTTGGGTGCAATCATCAGAGGCACTACAGAGCTTAACCCCGCAACGGACAGGAAGCTGGAATCTGTATTTGCTGGGGGGCCCAAGTGGCTTTGGAATGCACCAAGGATAATACCAGAGAAGTACATCTGCAGGTCACAGACACTAGTGAAACAGCCAATGTGATAAAACACCTTGTAAGAAATCACAGGGTGTGTCTTCCACGACCAAAAAAAAAAAAAAAGAGAGAGAAAAAGACTAGCCAAAAAAAAAAATGAGGTTAGGTGAGGTAGCTAGGACTGCCAGGAGCAATGTGAAATCAGTTTACATTAGAGCAGGTTGCTCTTGATTTCACTACAGCAGTCGTCATGCTTGGTAAAATAACAAGTTATTCATATGGCAGCCACCATTGTGCAGCTGAGCACATGTAGCCCAGTGTAAAAAAAATCTAAGCCAAAGTAGTGGCCAGGATGGGATTTTTTTTTTTTTTTAAAGCACATAAGATGGTTATGTAAATAAGTTTCTTCAGGAATCTGTGAGAACAATTGTTTCCCTGTAAGAGGAATTTGTTACTGGAGCACCTGATGTTTTACCTGTAATCTGCACTTTGGATTGAAACATTGTAATATACATCCCTTTGCAGCTTCTTCTGCAGGTCCTTCCCACTATCTGGCCCCTTCAGTCTCCAATTTACTTTAATACTTTCAAGCTCAGCAGCTGTGTAGATTTGCACGTTCATGCATGCCCAGAACTGCCCTAGTCCTGATAAGGCCAAGCAGCTCAGCCCAATTCACACCTATGTCTGATCAGGATCAAGAAACCAGGCGTTGCTTTGCCTAAATACCCTGAGGGCTTCGATCAGGGATTATATGTTACCTGGTGACTGTTTCATGTGAAATGCATGAACAGTCCTGGGAGCAGAGTCCAGAACCTCAAGCTCCCGTACGAATGCTGGAAGCAGTAGGCAGGACAGCCACGTTCACCTCTCTCACCCGTGCAGTGATTCAACTTTGCCGATTCTACGTTGCAGTAGAGCAGCAGCTCCTCAGCAGAGCGCAGGCCCGGAATGTCCAGCTCCCAGCCTTGTGGCTTGGGTGCTCTGCTAGAGGCTGCAGCTGAGAACAAACAGCCTCGGGAGAACAGTGACCCTGTTTGTCACTTCTGGCTGCTGGTAATCCACATTTCAGATTAGACATTTGCGCTGTGACAGAAGGCTGCTTCCAGAGGTCTGGATCACTGCAGTAGCATTTAAGTCTTAAAATTTCCCTATTAATCTCTCCGGTCTCCAACCTAAATGTTTTGGTCCTTGTGTGGAAGTGCCAGGCTTGCCTCAGGCATGCTGCAGGGATTGCTGGCTCTAAAGTCAGGAGCTGGGCACTAGAAATAGGAAACACAGAGCTTAATACTGAGACATCTAAGTATGATATAAATTAAAAGACTTGCAGTTGCATCTGCAAATGGATATACCACATCCTCAGCCTGGCACTCGGGTCTTGGTGTATGACATGAGGAGTGTCATGAGTTAACATGTGCTAAGTGAGAAAGCCATGGGGAAAATCTGTATTGCTGCTATTGCTACAGGGAAACGAAGTCCTCCCCTACCGAAATAGTACATCAGCTTCCTGCCTGATAATGCTCTCTCCCTAACAACTAGTGGTGCATTTCTCTCATTCAGGACCATTTGGGTGGGGAGAGCAAACAGCTTTGTTTCTTCTAAAAATGGGGGAAATTTGCATTTATATCTTTAAATAGCAAAATTATTTCTGTGTTGGCTTGCATTGCTCATAGAAGAATTATTTTACCATAAAAACGCACAAATTATTGCATTTCTCTGAGGAAACATCCAACTGAATATGCTTCTGTCTGGACCAAATTCAGGACAGTGTGCAGCTTGGTCTGGCTGGTTTCCATTTTTACTACAAAAATTGTATTTGTGATGGTAGAAATTGGTAATTCTGCCCTGGACCAAATACACAAAAATGCTTTGAAAAATGCTGTATCTTGCTTATAAATGCAAAGCAGAGGTTGTTTCTAAGTTTCACTTACTCAAGAACTCTTCCATTGTGCATTTCCCTATTTGCTGCAGTGCTGAGGAAGCTCCTTTGGAAACCACTCAGCACACCCAGCACACACACTGAAAATACCAGGAGACAGCCACAGGCCAAGCTGTTTCTCATAAATGCTCCCAGGCTTCCATCTGAGATTACACAATTAAGAGGAAAGCTATTCACATTACTTTCATGCCACAATCTGGAGGCAAAACCTCTTCCTAATACCTAAGAAGAATGAAAAGAAGAAAGAGAAAGCTGGGAATATGCTTCTGAATTGTGCACTTCAGCCAAAGGGAGATCCACCATGGCTTTATGACTAATGCCACAACTCATCTTTGGATTTCCACTGCCTTTGCCATCACAGTCAATATTAGGGACTACCCAGCTAAAAGCAGGAGCAGCTGCCAGCTGAGCTCTTCATCATTATAGCTGCTGCTCTAAGAAATTTGGCTCCTCCAGCACAAAGCAGAAGCAGAACACAGTCACGGGTGGGTCCAACCCCAAGACCATCATTAGCTACAGAGGACTATGGATACTTCAGGGGTAGAAAAGGAAAACAATTTTCTCAGAGGCTGATGACTGCCAGGGTGTGTGAGGCTCCAGCACACAAGCTGAGGCAGCATGTCCCGGTGCTGTTCCCCAGCACTGAGGCTCACTCGGTCCAGCAGTGGCAGTGCAGAGCTCTGATTCACAGCACTGTGTGCAGGGCCACCCTGTGCAAATCAGTAATGGCTTCAGGGGAAAATTAACAGATGGTCACGGGGAAAATTCCCAGGGTTTCTTCCTTCTCTCCTCTGTGATAATAGGCTGCTTATGATGTCTGAAACCACCTGGATTTTTCCCAGGCATCCTGGCTACCAGTTAGAACAAAGTGTATATCTCTACAGTGGTGTTGGCAGCACTGGGCTCACTTTTCATTAAAAGCCTCACATTTGTGTGCAAGAGACTGTACAGTCCAGAAGCTCACTGCCATGATGCCACTGAGGGGGGACATGGTAGTGATGACTAACACTCAGGCTTAGGTTCAGGTAATACTTAACATTTTTTAGCTAATCCCACTGTTTCAGGGAGTACATGCTGGTACTCCAGTTTTTCCACTGCTGTAAGGGGAAGAAGTAAATCATCACCTGGTTTTTAGAGAAAGAGTGCAGTGAATCAGTGTTGTTCAAGACTCCTGCAACTTACTAGGCAACTTAGAAACAACAGGTGTTACCCAGAACAAAGCACAACATGAGGAAATAGCACACAATCCAGGGAAAAGAGCAGAAATCTCCACCACCCTGAATGTATACTGCTGCAGCAAATGTGTCTATCTCATGAATAAAGTGAATTTTCATGTGGCATCACAATTCTGCAAAGTCTGCCATCTAGTAACACTTACTGCTCTCCCTGCCATGACATGTGATGTACAGCACGGCCATGTGCTCCTCCAGAGCAGCATGGAAGCACAGGATCTGGACTTTACGTTGCCATCTTTCTAGCCTTGCTTTAAGCTACAAGATATTTTCCAAAAATCCCCAGCTCAGCAGATTTCATAAAAGTGAGCATTGTTTTCACTTTACTCCCTGTTTCTGACACCAGGTTTTCTGGGATGGGCATCCTGCACACACAGGTCAGTTCAAGGATCTGTGAGCTGGACTGCTTGCCAACCACCCACCTGCAGCCCATCATGCAGGTACAGACACACAGGGCAGCACGGACGACGCCTGCTTCCCCAGGACACTGTGTGCTCCACTCCCCTCCTTCCCATCCTCGTGTCAATAACACAGAACACAGTCAGGCAAACATGAGGGCTCTGGGGTGCCCAAAATATCCCTTTCCCAGCAGCAAAGAGCCACTGGTGCTGCCTCTTGATGTGCTGCATGAATTCTCTTTTCCTCCCACTACAAAGACCCTACAACAGCTCTCACATATGTTCTTCCCAGTATACTCTACTGTTCCCTCACATCAGAATCTGCTGCTCAGCCTCACTGTCCACTGCCTGGTGCCGAGGGGCAGCTTGGTACAAAGCCATTTGTGCCGGTTAGAGGAAAATTTGGAGGAAAATATCCTCATCTAGAAGGCAGATTACAGCCACCCCTCCCCCAGCCAGGTTCAGGAAAGAAAATAATTTTCCTTGGAGGAAAGTGAAGGAGAAAAAACCTATCTATTTAACAAACACACAAGAAAAGGATAATAATGCTAAATAATAAAATCTCTCGCTGTGGAGAGAAACCTGGGAAGATTTCAGAGTCCTTCTCTGGGTGTGGCCTCCCTCCTCCTCCTCAGAGCTGGGTCAGCCTGGGCCTCCCCTGGACCCTCAGTGGAAAGTTCTCCCAGTGTGTTCTGGTATCATTGAACAGTCCAGAAGAGAAGACGAAGAGGGAAAAAAGAAACCAAATTCCCAGGAAAAAGTTTAACTCTCCGTCACTCTCTCTTCTGAGAAAAGGAGCCAGAAGCTGGGAAAAAAATGGAAGGTGCTTTCCTCTGCTCTTCTCCCCACAGCAGCAATGCCAAGAGAGATGGCAGTGTCCTTGGAGCACAAAACTGCTTTGAAAAAAGTTTGTCTGGTTTTTTTCTCTCACACCCAGTCTTAAAGGCACAGAAAGGCACAGAATTCATCTTCTGGGCATAGAGTGGTGATAGGGGATACACATCATAAAGTCACCCCAAGACACCATTCCTTCCCTCTCCTGCTCATGTGGCCAAGCCTTGGATGGAGACAGGCCCTGGTCCCTCTATGACTACAGAGCTCAAGAAGACTCTGTTAAAAGTTTGGTTCTCGAAACCAAACAGCGAAACACAACATTGCTCTGCAGAGCAACCTCTCTCCCTCCCCCAGGGTTAGCAGGCAGCTGGGGCTGCTGGAGCAGGGGCTGTTGATTTGTTAAAGGATCATTGCCTTTCCAAACTACATTTCAGGAAGGAGGAATTCTAACCTGCAGTCTGCATGATTTCTGTTTCCAAAGGTGATCTTGTGTGTGTGTGTGTGTGCCTGTCAGGTGCCACCCTCCCCTGATAAATAACCACGCCTGGGGCACCCTCAGGCAGCGGCACTGTGGGGGCATGCCAGCTGTGCCATGCTATGGCTGCTCCAGTCCTGTGTCCATCACATTCCCTATTTTGAGGACTAGGTATGTACCTCAGCCAGGCCAGCGGAAGGACAGGAGCACTAAGCCTTACAGCTGAAAAGCTGTGGTTAGCTGGCAGGTGTCACAAGTATTACTTTTATGATAAGTGGCTCTAATGGCAAAAGCTTTTCTAGGGAATCCTACCTGCAGCCAGTAGATGAACCACAAAGGACAGACTCCATCCCTTTTCCAGAATACTGTTTGGTGTCTAAAGACAAGTATTTCTTAGAAAATGACTGTTTGGGTTTTGGTTTTTTTTTTTTTTTTTGCAAAAGACAATGACAGAACAGGGGTCACAATGCATAAAGTGCACATGTACTCAGTCACTTGGAAGAAGGATGTGCTGTAGCACCCATGTTTGAATTTTAACTGTTGACTGTGAGCCAGCTACAGAGATGACGTAGGTGTTTTTTTAAATTACATTAGTAACTTAGTGGGGTGTCTGTAAGTAGGCCAGCTGCACCACAGCTCTTGACTGGCACAATTCCATAACAAAGATGCACAGGTCTGAGCCTAAAGGAGAATTTCCCAGGAGATAAATAATGCTCTACCTGATATTTCAACTTTGATTGCCTACAGTGTCCAGAGACAAACACTGGAAGAAATATGGAAAAGATTTTGTTGCTGTTGTTGTTGCTGTTGTCCCCTAGTTACAAATCCTCTCAATAGATTTGGAGATGTTGAAAATAATCTGTGAGAATGTGGATTATTTTTTAACTGGTATTTTAGTCCAGAACTGGAAAGAATGGTGATGGAAGAAAAGTAAAGCCAGGCTGATTTGTTATAGTAAAGCTGTGCTGTACTTTAGATTACTTATTAACAAACAGCAAATGGGCCTCTGCCTTGACCTTTTTTCATTTGAGCAAATATACTCTTCCTGCCCCTTGTAAACAGAAGTTACTGGTAACTGAGTCACATACCCCCTCACAACCCTGAAGTTAGTTTTTTTCATCTGTGGCAAGGATTTTAGTAAAATTGAATTTTGCCAGGCTCACCAAGGTCATTAGCAGTATTATTAGTCTTAATAATACAACAGTAATAATACTACTTGGGATCACCATAAACCTGAGTTTAGAACTTCCCATCTAAGTACCTCGCAAATTAATTAACAAAACTCTATAGGAGGTCTGAGAAATCAGCAGAAATGGTCAGCTTTGCTTCAGAGCTGAAGAGCTGAAAACAGAGCCACAGCAAGCAGAAGTGGCAGTTTGCTTGATGAATTTCAATTAATGGCTGTTCCCTTGGTGTCATGAAATGCCAGGTGCACAGTGCCTCTGGCAACACTGCCAGGTTAAAAGCAGCAGCCCACAGCACATATCTGGAGCAGCAGAAGTCAGCAGTAGGTTTGGGAACTGGAATCAAAAGGATAGGTTCTTCCACTGAGAGCTGGGATTTCAGTAGCTGCTGTGCTTTTAATGGGACTGTGGGATGTGCCCCAGGTATCTTGTGCCTTGGGATGCATGGAGAATGGTTCCTTGGCCACTTTGGAATATCCCCAGCAATTCCTCTGCACAAACACACTGGTGCCACAGATGTTTTGCCATGTGATGCCTACTAACTTTAATGAGAATCCCATAGCTGCCATCCCACACAGTGCTTTGAAGATATGGGCTCTGTGCTTCATTCCAGATAGTCAATCTATAAAAGTATGGCAAACAATTTAGGCACAGTCTCTGGCCTAGCCAGCTTTCACCACTGAGATGTTATTCTACAGCAGAAGCAGCTTCTGGGCTTACATTCAGGCAGGAATGGAAGTGATGATGCATCTCTCTGGGAGCCCTCCTAGCCAGCAGATCCCAGAACACACAACCCAAGCAAAGGTGGGTGTCCTCTGCACACCCCGGTAGTCTTGCACTCTCTAGGCATAACACTTGGCAAACATCAAAGAAGGGCAGGAAGAATCTCGCCACCCCCCTCAAGCTTGGCAGGGGAGTTTCTGCAGGGTAAGGAATTGCTCTGTTCAGGTACACACCTTTGGCTGCAGTCATTCACAGAACCAGGGAATTAAAGAGCTTTCTGAAGAGCTTTTGTGACTGCAATAGAAAAAAATAAAATAAGCAAAGGCAGGATGAAGGGAAGGATTCTGGAGTCTACGACAGCCTGAAAGGACACCTTTGCATGGGAGAATTTCCTGTTCACAGCCTGGAGACAGCTATGTATAACCTCCACTTGCTAAGGGCAGAGGCTCTCTAGGTTTGTGCAGACCCCACTTTCTTCTAGCTCTGTCTCATCCAGCTGTGAGCTCTGTGCTCTACAGAGATGGGGGCCTTCGCTGCTGGCCCTATTTCCCTCCCACAGCAGAGAAGGACAGACAATCCTACAAGCAGCCAACAGGACCATAATGTGGGGCTACAGGAAGGAGATGGGTCCCTGATGTAATGTGAGTCCAATGCAGGTATCGAAGAACAGGATCATGTTGCCACGGCTTTCCGCATCATTCTTCCTCACTTCCATGTATCCATCAGCTGCCAAGAGCAGCTGCCTGGTGGGGCAGGCCTGCTCCACACCACCCAAATATACAGGAGCTGCTCTGCACCTGCAGCAGGCAATGGTGCAGAGCACCTTCCTTCCTTCCTTTCCTTCCTTCTTTCCTTCCTTCCTTTCTACCTCCCTCCCTCCCGGGTGTGACGTCAGGTGAACAGGGAACAGTGTCTCACCATCACCCTGTTCCCTGGCTCTCACACAATTGCAGCAGAGGGTGTGGGATGACCATCCCTAGGCCCAGCTCAGCCAGAACCTTAGCACTCTCCTTCTCTGTGGAGGTCTGCCTCAACAGTACGAAAGAAACAGAAAGGATCTGGAAAGCTCAGTGACCCGGTGCTGGTTTTGCATCTCTTTACACACAATACTCTCTGAATGGGCAGAGATCTGTGAAATTGCTGATTCATTAACATCTTTGCCATCTTGGCTGCTTCAAGTAAGAGTTCACTCTGACCCAAGAATGATTTACTTCTCTTGGCTGTTCATCACAAACTGATAGTGTCTCCAGTCCCTCAGACTTCGAGGGATTTGTGTAAAAATAAATTTTATTGAGTTTATTGTGAAGCTGTTAACCTTGAGCAGTGAAACACTGAAGTCTCTGACAGAGAAGGGAATGATATCTAGAGTTAGTGTTGGGGGAAGACCATTCACTAACTTCGTACCGAGCCAATTTCCTCAAACCTATCAGTATCACCGTATTTGCCAAGTCACAGCTTGGGGACTGTGGAAGAATGGAAGAGAAACTCTGACATTCAAGGGCCCCGAACTGGGCCTGTGCATGGATTGGAAATAGATTTCCAAGCTGCCAAATACTGGACCTGTCCATCCCATACAGGCTACAGCCACCTTCTGTCACATCACCAGAAAAGCTTCATTTCCTTCTTTCTCACCTCAGCTGTCATCACCAGCTGTGTCTGCAGATGATTTCAACTTTAGTCCAATTGCCTTTCCCTCCTTTCTTTTCTCATTGTGCTCTATTACTGCTGATCTACTTTCCCATGAATGATCACAGTCTCACTAAGCAGGGCAAAGCTGTGGTCAGTAAGATTTCCTGCCAGTGCATGTTATATGACACTTTTGTGGCCAAGAAGCTGCCCCCTTCCTCCCTCACAGCTACGTCTTCATACTGGTGAAACCATCCCCTCAGAACAAGAACTCACGCCAGGATAAGATGCCTGAATAGGGCTAGCAGGATTTGGTCCTGAAACTTTGTTATTAGAGCTGACACCAGAATCCAAAGAGGTGCTGCTCAGCTGCACCTCCCATTAACATCAGCAGCATGAAAGGTGGTTTGCATACCTCGGTATTAGTCCCAGCATTATCACAGGACAAATCAAAACCATCATAATAAAATTTTGCAATAACCTCAGTTTAATAAATAGCAAGGAGAAAAAAAGTCTTGCCAGGCCAGATGGCAAACTCTTGGTTTCTCACATGATGACTGTCAAATTACTGTCTCCACAAAAGAACGTCACAGAGTATATTTAATAAATCTTGGAAATGTTTATCAAAGTGGCAGTAAAGATTCTGACTGATCTGCTCAGATCTGTCCACATGAAAGAGCAAAATGTAGAGTTGGGTTTAAGAAGTTACCACCAATAAAAGACTCAAGTGCATAAAGCTAGATTTTAACTGTACTCAGGCACTGAAGTCCAGAGCCACAGACGTCCTACACTCACATATCTGTACTCTGTGGTCTCTCCTTGGTTCACATTCAGGTTTTCTGCTGCCACATCTGCCCAGAACAGCATCTCCAAGGAGAAGCACTTCACACTATCTGCCATGGGCATCCAGAGAGGAGGTGACTCTTCGCTGAATGCCCTAAGGGATGGGGTCTTGTAAAACAGCTCCAAGAACACCAAATGCAGCCTGAGGCTCCTCAAACCATGGAGCTCTAATCGCTTCACTCTCCAACAGAAGCTGCCCACCAACAGTGGGACAGGGAGAGAAACCATCCTGTTAGTGGAGGGCATGGTTTCACTCTGAAGACCTTCACCCAGAATAGCTGATCAGCTGGCAGTTAGACAGTCTCATGGGAAGTGAGAGACAAACACTCTCAGATTGAGGAAGGCATTGAACTCAGGTCTCCCACTTCCTCAGTGAAAGCTCTAAAACAAAAGACAGTGACTTAGGCTTCAACCAGAAGGAAGAAACACTAGTCTCTTATCTCCAAGAGCACTGTCCTTGGGGAGATGCATGCCATCAGAGTGCTTACAGGACTCAAGCACTAAGTCATGAGTGAGGTTTCTGTGCTCTGATGGAATGGCAGGGATGAGAGAGTAGAAGATTTCAAAACACCTGTATTTTTAGTCTGCCCTCAGACATCAAACACGGTCTCTGTTTGGGAGGGAGATGTCTCAAATGTCTAGGTTAGGTGTGGATGCAGCCCCCACTTGAACAGGGACAGGGAGAGGCAGAAAGGGTATGCCATTGTACAGCATTGCTGCTCCACTTCTTGGGAGCATATACTCATCTGGACTGTGATCCCTTCAGCCCAGCCCAGCAGCCTGCTGACCCCTCCCTGCCCACGGGCTGGGAAGCCTTGGCACAACAGTGCTGCTTTTGGCTCCAGGGTCTGGCTCTCAAGACTAGAGGCAGTGGCACCTCCTCTTTGGATACTGAGCCTTCTGCACCCTGACTCACAGCAAGTCAGCACCACTCACAGCTCAGGGCACTGGGGTGCCCAGGTGGCACTCAGCACCAGGGGCTTGTCTTTCGTCTGCGCTCTTTGGAGGAAAGGATGTGGTTCACTGAAGCTTTACAGGTTTTTGGCTAGTGAATGGACATGTTCTATGAGAATTTGTTTTGGTTCTTCTATGTTTTTGTCTTTTGGTGGGACAGTACACTTAGAAAATTTCTTTCCTCCCCCCTTACAGAAAATAGGAGAAAAAATGACTTGACACTTTCATACTGCAGCAAAACAATCTTTACACTGTACTAAGTTCTGCCTCATCTGGGTGAAAGCACAGTGTACTTTCATGGCCTTATCTGTTATCTTGCAATAATAATAACAACAAGAAGAAAACAAATTTTCCAAATAAAACAAAGCAATAAAAGTGCATCCGCTGCAAGTGCTGGTTGGTAATCCCATGAAAAAAGGCAACATGACACAATTTTTGCAAGCTGTTTCTCCTCGCAGATGGTATTTCCATTTCCAGTGTAAAGGCTGAAGTGACTGACACCACTCTTAACTTTAGTTAAACCCTGCAATAGCTGCTGAAGCCACTGCAGAGTTCTGCTTTCATGTTGCTGCTAGCACAGGGAGTTTCAGAATAATTTTGGATTGGCTTGGATACAAGTCTAGCAGGGTGCTACAAATAGAAATAGCAGAAGAATGTAGTAGAGTAAAAATATGCAGTGTTAGATCACGGGTGGAGAAGTAGCACAGACAGGAAGCCAATGAAAGCGACAGGCACGCTGCTGTTCTCTGCCACTTGCTAGATTTTCAATGTACTCCATTTCCAAATTTATGAGAAACTTACCACTTGCATTAACCTTGCCTCCTGCCTACATAACAGCACTGGCAGTCATTCTGGATAAAAAAGCAGCCATGACAGGAAGGAGAACATCTGCTTTAAAAGCTGCCCTTTCAAAGCCACCCTGTGCATTGCATCACAGTTCAAACGGTCACCACACGAAAATGTTTCATCTCACAAACAGGTACACTGGGGCAGAACCCTGCACTTGAACCTCTCTGACCTTTGGGGATACCTGTTTGCAGTCTGAGCCCAATCCATTCCTATGAAGGTCCACATCTGACAAGGTGCATGCCTGCAGACAGGTTTGGTTTATGCACCTAATGGCCTGGCTTTTTGTCCAAGGTGCAGACCACGGCCAATTCCTACTGCCTCATGTGGGATTTGTCAGTCACATTAAGGAATCTGAATCTGGGTATAGGAACCTAACTTATGGCACTTGGACTGGAAAACTTTAGTCAGTAAGACTGCACAATCCTATTACCATGAGAGCTCAGGAATGTGAGAACTCAGCAGTCTGCAATAAGGTGCCACTTTAAAGGTAGATTGAACTGAAAACAGCCCTTATGGCCTAGAGCGCCTGGGACAAGTGTCTGCCAGCTGAAATGCCTAGAAGGTAACTATTGCAAGGGAATCAGGTGATGGCTTAAGGGGCATACAGCTGCCTCAGGACACAGACAGATTTTTTTTCCAGAGACACTGTATTTTTTTTTAGTGCCATACAAAGTTCAGCAGCTCCAGCCCTAGGGAGATCCATGCAAAGCTCTGCAAAACTCCTGCTTGCTCTGGTTCTCATGGCACATCCATTGACTTTCACTTTGAATTTCAGCCTCACAAATCTCCAAAGTCAGCCTAGAGAAAAACCATGCCAAGCCTGGGCTCCAGCTATGGAGCAGGACTGTTCCCCTTCCTCTGAACACTACTATATGAAACCAAGTTGCTCTACTGTGACACAGGAAAAATATAATCAGCATCCAGTGCAAGGTGTTGGGAGGATGTATTTTCTCATCTGTTTGCAGCCTGAGGGTGAAACAAAGTGTGGGATTTTTTCCTGGCTGGTGTCTTCCTGCTAGCCAGGGACAAAGTCACTTATCCTTTTGGTTCTCTTAGATCTGTCCAGCAATGATCTCAGAGACTTGTTGACATGCTGGTGGGCACTTCTGACAGTGGATGGGGTGCCAGTGGTTCTGCGTTTTCTTTTCTGACAGCTCCCAGAGGACAGTGATACTTTTATGCTTAATATATGCTGTCATTTTGTATTATATCTTTTCTTTGGAAGTAACTTCATAACGGACCAAAAGAAAACACAATCCCAAACCCCAGAATCCAAACACCATAGAAAGCTGAGGAGCACTGCAGACATGACACATGAATTACTGCTCCTTCAGCTGACACAGAGCAAAACGAAGCCATAGCCCCGCCTGCTTTACAACATCATCTGCCACTGACTGGTGGTTACTGGTCACCAGCATGACTTCCCTGGATTTCTGCTCTTTTTTCTTCTCCAGTCCCATGATGTGGTGAGGCCCTTGATAGAGGCTTTTGCTGCTGTATCAGCATTCCTGGCATGAAAAAAATTGTGACAACAGAGCAAAACTTTGGATGCCACAGCTATGTTGCTTGAAGACATAATGACCAAGCACAACCCCAGCGCCTAACTGTCCTCCTCCTCAATCCATCCTCCCATGCCTGATTCATGCAGCAGTCACCGAATGACAGCAAGGGTTACAGTCTTGCATAAAGAACTGACAAATGACTTGCTCAAAGCAGACTGGATGAATTTGCATGTAATGGTTCAATGTGCTGGAATAATATTACAAGCACACTCCATCCAATTTCATCTTCAGCTGAGTACAGTAACTCATTTAATATTGCAGTACACTTGACAGATTAAGAAACTTTTATTTTATTAGGCTTAATTCTCTCCATATCTCTCTTACTTTCCCTGCAGGACTGTTTGGGAATGCTTTACAGTTACAGGACCACAAACAGACTAGTATATACCAAGTATGTGAATGACTATGTCCCATGATAACTTTGGGGTGATTTTTCAGTAATTCTATTTCTGTTGATACAGGTTGTCTGAAAACATAATTGACTAGGTTCTGGTGAATAAATAAAACCAGATAAATGATAGATGGGGATATACCTCCCCAAGTCCTGGGTTTTTCAAAGGCATGCCTACTCCCTACATTCTACACACAATCTATACACTTTAAGATCCAGAAGACACCTTTTTTTCACACCTAACTTTATAATTTTACACTAGGCTTCATAATCCTAAAATACCTCCGTGGCACAAAGCCACATATACAATATGTGGGTGGAAAAGCTGTCAGCATAGTGGGAAAATATTCTGCTGAAACTCAAAACTTTGAAGAAACAGCTGAGTCACTCTTTCACAGTTAAGGTAGTCTGGGCTTGTTACTCTGTTCTGTGCCCCTGGATGGTGTCTGGCACACTCTCCCCATCCTCTGACTGCCAGTGACTCCTGTACATTGCTAAACTGCCTTGCAAATATTGGGCTTTCCTCGCACAGGCGGATCTTTCCATCAGGCACACGGATTGAATGAACACTGATTCTCCTGGGGACTCCCTGGGCATGTGCAGCAATGCAGGTACATCTGCACTGGCTAACTCAAAAACATCAGTTCTACCTTGCTATGCAAGGTGATATTCAGTGAGATCGCCAACTTACAATGCAATCACAGTTCTCAAGGCAAACCATGTTTTCCTGGCCTGAGAAAAAAATCCTTTTTTATTAAAAACCATGAACGTAGGCAAAACTTCAAAACCTAGTACAAGTGCACTAAGCTAAAGGAATGAGACAAAAACCTTGAAAAAAAAAAATCTCATTTATCATTCTCTTCTTTTCTCTTTTCTCTTATTTTCTTATTTTCTTTTTTCTTTTCTTTTCCTTTCTTTTTTCTCGCTCTCCTCTCCCTCTCCTCTCTCTTCCTGATTCTACAGTCAGCATAATTGCTTTGGCAAAGAAGAGGGAGCCCTATGAGCCATTTATTACTACGTAAAATTACTGAAATTACAAAGGTCTATAAGTAATAACTGCCAACAGATTATAGGCTCTCCTAATGCAGTCACCCACGAAATATATAAGGCTTATTTTAGAAGGAACTCTAGTACAGCCTATACATTTTGATCCCCAGATAATACAATTCGGCTTGAAAATATTTTGATCTTTTGACATGCATTTTAATCAGACTGCAAGATTTTCCTGAAAACTTGTTTTTGTGTGTACAAATCAGAAAAGCTTACACAGATGTAAACAACAGCTCAATTTGTATGTGTAACAATGTGCCAGGTTTTGAGCCTGTAAGAATAATTTTCATATGAACTGCAACAATATATACTAATTAGCTGCACCATGCACACAGAGCCATGCAAATGCTATCGTTGGGTATCACACCAGCTTGTGGGACACATCTACCAAAATGTAATATCAGAGGTAAATTTTGCATTTTAAGCCCTGTAACAACAAGCCCACTTTTACTGATAAATCTTCCATGAAAGCCTATTTCCCAGTTTTCAGTTATGTGCTAATATGATAGCTTCTGGCCAGTGTGATGTGTTTAATGTGTGGATGAAATACCACCCATGTGTTTCCTTCTCCACTGATATAATCCATACTGTACATCATAAAGCGGTGCTCAGGATGTGAACATACTCCAAACTTGAATTACCTTACTCTGCTCCACCACCACATTGGAATTATGGGTGGGACACTTGTTGATGAAAGAAATGGAGGGGGAAGGATTCCCATATGTTTTCAAAAATTTTCTGCAACTTTTCTTGTTGTTCTCACATTTCACAATACCCAGCAGTCCTCCAGCAAGAGCACTTTGCTTTTCATGGGAAATGACTCTGTCTGGGGCAAAAATATGTTTTTCTAAATAAACAGATTATGTTATATAGCATGAAAGCTAAGAAAATAAAGTAGGTTCAGCACGCCTACACCCTGCCTGCCATCACCAAGCACACAAACATGCCCAGGTTTTGGCTGGATAACATTTCAAGTGCTAGGCCCTCCAAGAGAAGATGTCTATTTTCTCACTCTTGGGTCCTTTTTCTCCTTTTCCTGGATTTTTTCCTTGAACATTTGCTCCCAGTCCAGTTAAACTCAAGGCTAATTTTGCCACTGGCAGAATTAAACTCTAAACAGCCTCACAAAATCTAACTGCAGTTTTTTTCCACTCTCTTCTCCAACCCTCCCTCAGTATCACATTTTCTTCCAAATACATCCCTCCTTGTCTCCAATGACCTTATTTATGTTTCTGCTGGCTGGTGGGTGCCCATCACTGACCTGTAAAGACCTGCTGGTGAAGGGAAACCTGCTCCCTCACTCCCACCTGTTTCACAGGCACAGCAGCACTGGAGACAGCATTGCCGGGCTCAGGTGAAGGGTCTTGCTCTGCTCATCTGCTCAGCCCCGTTTCCTCACTCAGCCCTGAGCACAGCCCCTGCTGCAGTGGGAACAAGAAGAGGCAGGGCACCAGCAGAGCTTCTGTCATTTTCAGGTGCAGCATTTGCAAAGGAAGAGCAACCACATCAGTATATAAACTTTCTTTCAATTAACAGCATACCCAAAAAGAAAAGGTAGACACAACTGCATGTGCTTCCAGGAAGCTCCTCCAAGCCAACCAGCAATGCCCAGCAAAATCAAAGAAAAGATACCTGTATTCCATAATGGGCATCTTGCATATAAGTGTGTAAGCCTCTAAAAACCACTGCTCAGTTATGAGCACAAAATACAAATACAAAAATACATACTCTTCAGCTGAGCCCCAAAATGTTTTCATTACTTAAAATCTTCTTCTATTGGCTACTGAAAGGGAAAGAGTAAATTTCCCTCTACTAAATTAATACTTGAAAAGTCTTTTAGCTGGCTACTCGTGAGCTCTTGCAGGGATAATTCAGGTCACTGATGTAACACTGAGGAATACATCCAGCTACTGAAAAAAAGTAATGATGAACATCAGTCATGTCAAGAAACATCTGCCGCTGTTTAAAATTGTAAGGAAATCATCCAAATTAGCTAACAAAAGTTAGTTATATTACTGATAGCTAACAAATCAGATTTCCTAAAGCACTTGGTAATCCCATTACATAATATATTACTTGAGATAAAAACATGAATGACATTGTTCACATATTATATAATGACCTATATATTGCTATGGGTCTCATGAAATATCCACTTGGAATTTGCCTTAGCAAAGGCCGCCTTTAGACTGTTTCTATCAACTCAGAATTCTTGATGTGATATCTGTAAATGTTATTACTCACAATGCAAACAGAAAGCACTATACCTAGAGCTTTATTTATTTACATTGCCTACATGTTCACTTAAAATCAGAACTTGATACTGTCCTGTGGAAATCATAGACTGACTTTTTAAAATAAATGTTGCCAATAGGGTTGTTATACACATTCCTCACTTAGCAAACCAAATACACAGTGTTATTCTTAAAACTGCAGTCTGGGGAATTAAATCCCAGTTTTATTCCAGTCAACAGCAACTCCCCTCGCCTCCAGAAAAAATTTGAATAAGCCATTTCTGTAACAAATAATAAGATAGGTCAAGAAATTTTTGGTATGAAAACTCTGGTAATCCCATTCTTTTGATATTTAACATGAGTTCCAGTAAACACAGGAAGGTTGCTGACTGGAATGAAGCAAACAGCACTGGCACATAGCCTTTCAAATTTTATATTAGTTTAGGAGAAGTCTAAACGCTAATTTGCCCAATTATGAATCAACACCATTCATTTCAGCCTGACTCGGTCATCAGCATTTTAATTGAACTGACATATCAATAAAAATGTGAACATAACTTAAAAAAAGTTAGGGAGGATACATTCCCAGTCCACCAAACTGAACATGGTTCCACCACACCACAGCAAATTAAATCCTAATGTATAAAAAACAATATAACAAAGGAAAATTTATATGACAGAAATTACTATAAGCTTGTCTATAAGAGCTAGAATATGTGACACTTAGTGACCACAGCAGATGTGGCATTCAGTCCTGATCTCAGAGTTGCTGGTTTGTGTGCACTTACTGTTATTCACATAGTCTCCCCTCCCTGAGGGACTTAATACAAATCATATGGTGGATCTAATATGTAATAACAGCTCAAGATTCATTTGGTTCTTGAGGCAAGTCTACAGCCACATGCATTAGGAGCTGTGGAGTGAATACCCAGAGCGAGAAAACTGAGACACAAAATTTCCATAGTATTCAAGAAAGTTCTGAAACATTTTGAAGCATTTATTCAGCCAAGACCTTCCCTGACTCCAAAACAATTTCGCCAGAGAAAGTGGTTTGAATGTCTAAAGTGGGGTTAATTCCTAAATGTGGTTCTTTATTTTAAATGTAAACAACTAAAAATCACAAAACGCCTCTCAGAAAAGGTTCTATGCTAATTCCTCTCTACTTGTCAGTGAAGCTGCACTCAGAAAAGCATCCATTGCTGCCTTCTACTGAGCATTCTCACATTTTGTAGAAGTCAAGTCATCAAACTAATGAAGAGTAATGCCTAAAAGTAGGGGAGGTTTTGAATCTCTCTGTTGACTAAGAACTGTTGTTAAAATATAAGTTGCCCTGCCACACAGAAAATACAGCCAGTGCAGGTAACCAGAGCCAGCTTCTCCCACATGGGCCCAATCCTGTTCCCAACTGGAGTCAGTGGCAGAACTCCAACCTGTCTAATGGGAATGGCAACAAGCCCTCTATCTACTTAATACAAATGAAGATACTCATCTCCTCTTTGACATATTTTGGGCTCAAAGCCATTGGCTGACACTTGTTTGGTTCTCTGCATGTGTGACTCATGGGATAATATAATGCCTGACTTCCATTCTGCCAGACCTGTCTTTCTCTGTGGTTGACTACTAATTTCAGAGGCAAGATGCAATACTGCAGTAAAATAGGACGGTGTTAAACTAAGAAAATTGCACTTACTGAGAGTAAATGAATCAGATTCCCTTTGTGAGGATTCCCTTCCAATTAAAGAGGTATACCCACGTAGTCCTGAAGACATCAGGCCATTGCTCCTGCACAGAGCAGGAAGTCTCTAGCAAAGTACTTGGCAGTAAAGGTAGTGTAAACATACTGCCTTCACCCCACCAGGGGTAACTTCAGGAGCAACCTAATAATGGAAAGGACATTAAAAAATCTGTATTCCAAAGAGTTGATTTTTATTTCAGGCTACATACACAGACTGGGTTACTCTGGATATACAGGTGTTCAATCAGCTGAGCATATGCTGATTTTCCACCAAAGGTGTAAACTCTTTGAGGTACGGGCTGATTTTCTCTCTTTGGATCCATAGACTAAGTTTGAGAAGTAGTACCATAAAATAATAATAATATAATATGGACTGGAAGGAAATATCTGAACAGACTTTCTGGTTCTTCCAAAATTTCTTGTGATATGCTAACTATTACTAAGTCTTGGCTTTAAAATGCAGTTACCTTTGGTATGATACAGCAAACCACACTGTAACACTGATATTTGTGTAGTGTTTGTATGCAATTTCAGGTATATAAACATGGATTTCATTATAGGGGAAGAAAGACACATCCAAAAGCAGAGATGTTAATGTATAAAACATTAATTTTTATTTTATTATACCAAGAGAAGGCAGCGGGTCTGTTTCTTCACCCTTTACTTAGGCATTTGTCATTTTTTTCACCACTGAATTGGGTCGAAGCCAATTCAACCAATAAATCCAAATCAGTAAGCAAAAAACACCTGCTTTCCCCTACCAGCAAAGCATCTCTCATTGCCCCACTTCAGTGTCAAAATTGGTTCCTTTCCTCCAAACTCCCGAAGCAGGTGAATGAGGAAAGCTCCTCAGGGGCAATTCGCTTGTTGCAGCAATAAAAGACGAGAAATCGTGACATTCCTCCACCACCCCCAGCATGCTGCAGGACTTTGCTATGGTCATGAGCAATCTCCCAACTCTGTACACAGTGCTAGCAGGCAACGACTCCCTTCGTCTTCAGCATGTGACACTCGCTCAGCCTCTGTCACTGCCCAGCCCCCTGCCTCACCCCCTCCATGTCCCCAGCCCCACGTCTGGGCCTGGCGAGGGGCAGCGGTGAAGGAGGGACTGCACAGCCCCACTGGTGCAGCAGATCGGGCAGAGGCTTGGCAGCACTGCAGCACTGCTGTGTATGAAAGGAACAAGCTTAGTGGGAAAACCAAAAAACCACCCGGCAGTCATGAAGACAAATGTTGCTGAGTACACACAGCCACAGCACCCTGCGAGAGCTGGAGCTGATCAAGCCTTTGCCCGTGCCAGGCCAGTCTCAGTCCAGGGTGCCTGCATGCAGGGAGATGAGTGGAAATGCTACGTGTAAGAGCAGTCCCTGCCCACGGTCCTGTCACACCTACCCATGTGTGCCCACAGCACAGCAGAGCAGCACAGCTGCTGCCTGCCACGCTCTGCAGCAGCACAGGCTGGCTGCTGTGCTCAGAGGAGTGTGCTGCTCCAGACAGCCCACAGAGGTCCCTTCCAGCTCCAACTGTCCTGTGATATTTGGAGTGGACAGTGCATAAAATCCTTTCCACCATCCAGCTGGGGTAGTACATGCCTAAATATTGCTGAAACGGGCAATGCATGGGGTCACATGTGAGACTGGAGCACTGCAAATTGCAGGCTTTGACCCTGCTGCTAAGGCACACATTCCTGGACGTGTTGCTCTCAGAACTTTTTTCATCTGGGCAATGACTTTGGGACTTTTCGAAGGCTCAGCTGCGTGCCAGGGTAAGGGTTTGGTTTGAAAGGAAGAGAAAATGCAGATCTGCAGCTGGGAAGGGCTGGGAAGGGGCTGCCAAAGCAAAAGGCAGTCCGCAAAAAGCACATAGCAAAAAGCACTAAACCACTACAAGACTGCAAAAAGCTCAGTGCTGTGAGAACTGTTTTGTCTAAGCTATGACTGAGGGCCTTGTCGAGGGCTCAGCCTACAGTTAGGGTTAGGATTAGAGAACGCTGCTTGCTTTGGCACTGTGTTTAAGGCAAGTGTCTCTAAACACTTTTCTGCTATCAATAATTTACCCTTCACACTATTCCAGAGTATTCTGTGTTTATATAACTATTGAAACATCTATGTGGTAGATAGGTGATCTTAGTTTTGAATCACAGAATGGCTGATTCTTCTGCCACTGAACACTAGCTTAATCTACAGTTCATTTAAATTAATGGAAAAAATCTGCTTTGTGAGGCCATAAATGATTTGCTGAAACCACACACACACACGGTGAGTCACAGTTCAGAATGTAACTCAAACAACCAGGACTGTATTCCCATGCTCTAACCACTAGATTACAGTCCCTCCCACATATACCCTGCAATAATCTTTGCTCAAATGATAACAGCATTTCCCCACTTTACACGTTGGACAGCATTACTCAGTGAGGCACATCCTACCCGACGGGTATATAGCTCTGCAGGGCTGGGGGAGGAAGGAAGCACAAGTAAAAGTCATTATTTTTTCCCGACACCACTAGAACTTAACTCTCTCCTTGAAAACTTACTAGCTCTGGACTCCACAACTTATATGTAACTGACAAGGGAAATCCTTGATCCCGATCTGCATTCATCTTTGACCCCCCAAGCAGCGAGTGCTTGCAGACTCACCACCACAGTGGATTTCAAAAGAGCAGCCTTACCTTCTCTCCCTTTCACAGCCAGCATGAACCCTGCGGGGAGGAGGCAACGCCCCTCGGGACTACCCTCACCCGGCCCAGGGCCAAGCAGGACTCGGGGGTTGCACCTGCACCAGGCTGCGGCGCTTCGGGAGTCCCGTCTCATGCTGATGGCCTGCGCATCGCCCCGTCACACACTCGTGGGTCCAATTCTCTCTGCCCGGGGAGTTCAGTTTCTGCTGTGATGTGCCGCCCGGGACACACACAGCACGGGGGCAATGGACACAGCAGGGAGCGGTGAGCTGCGGCTCTCCCGCGCGGACCCCCTCACGGGAAAGCTCGGCACAGGCGCTGCTGCAGGGCCAGGGCCCGGGGCCGCGTTCCCTCACTGCCTGAGGCGCAGCCCCGGCCCAGCCGCGGGCCGCCCGCCCGAGCACCAAGTCCCGCCGGAGAGGAGGGCGGGCGGCCCCGGACCCCGCTGAGCCCCTCGCAGGGCGCCCGGGCACTGCGCCACACGCCAGGGGCTGC
>VZRO01003176.1:190966-205909 GCA_013397915.1 Daphoenositta chrysoptera
TGTCCGGGGATGGCGCCCGGCGGGCAGGGGCGGGGAGCTCGGTGGCCGCGGAGGCTCCCCGGCCCCGCTGCTCGGAGGCGATCGGCCGGGCCGCGCTGCCGTCCCCGGCGGTGACCGCCGGTCCCAAGCCCGGAGGAGCTGCCCCGCCTGCACGGAACAGCCGGAGCCGGGCCACCCGCGGGCCGCCTCATCTCCCGCACGAATCGAGCAGGTAAATTTAACGCCGTATTTCCCCAAACGCACACTCAGCAATCTTAACCAGTGCCGGGCACGGGCCGCCTCCCGGCCTTGACCCGGGATAACCGCGGGCGCAGCTGGGCCCGGGCCCTCCCGCGCAGCGCGGCGGGGGCCAGGTACCCCTGTGTCCTGCGGGCGTGTGCCCGGCCCCGCGGCAGCCGCCTTCCCAGCCTCCGTTTTCTGGGGGTTTTGAAGGCGATCAATGAAGAAGAGCTGCGTGTCGCAGCCACCGCTTCCCAGCCCCGGGGTATGCGCCTATATGTGACTCCTGTGTGCGGGCTACAGTCTCCCCAGGAGCCTCCGTCTCAAGCTTCAGTTCGCGCGGGGTGAGGATGCACAGAATTCCTCCCGCTGCCATCGCTCGCAGTCCGCAGAATAGATGTGTCTGTCCCTCCTTGCTCAGCACCCGGGTGTCCCTTGGGGAGTCCCACGGGCATTTAGCTCTCCTGATCCTGAAGGTCCATTTGAAAGGACGAGCCAAGACCACTGGAGCAGGTGCAGGCTTAAAATTGCTACAGAAAGATCTGCAGGGAAAATGAATCAAACATAGTGATGGCTGGAGGGAAAAAAAAAAAAAGCTGCAATTCTTAGTCCTGAGTGTTTTAGTAAAACAGAAACTTGTGACAGTAAATTCCTCTGAAAGGGCTTGACAGATTTCTTGCAATTAAAAATAATTGACAAAGGATTCAACAGGAAACAAAAATGACAATGCACCAAAACCCCATGTTTTTGTTTCACACAATGCAGGTGTGAACCTTTGTTTCATGAGCGAATGCAAGGCCAGCAGAGTCAGTTGGCACACTCCAGTGTCCTCTCAGGAGAATGGATTCTGTAATTGCAGCAGGGAAACATTAAGGTACAGATTACAGAGTACACTTTTCACTATCAATTGAAAAAAATTAATCCTAATTTTTTTTTAGATGCAGTCAGTATTTTCTAAAATTATATTGTCTTGGCTTCAGTGCAGTAGAAATGCCTCACAGGGCTGCTTCCACAGGGAGCTGCAGCACTGTCTAAGCAACCAAAACACTCGTAAGAACTCTGAACAAAGTCCTGGTACAGAGGAAAAGCCTCATGTCTGTGACAGGAGTGAATTTTGGGTGTTTCAGCGTGGAGAGTAAAATGTCCCTGACTGCACCCAACTGTCCAAATTCAGCTTGTTCAACTCAAGTGCACCCATTTCCAGAAATGGGACAAACACAGAGCTGGACTTTTTGCCTGCTGGAAGAAGTATCATCTGGAATAAAAGCTGGTAAGCAGTTTATGCTCAGAGCTTTCAAGAGGCCTTGTCTGACTCTGAAGTCAGCAGAAACAGGAACAGGCCATGAACATTTAAAATAAAAAGTCAGTGCTGCATGAAACAGCAGCAGGATAATTAAGAAAGTGTAAGCAGAAGTGTATAACTAAGTTTGTGATTTAATAACAATACCTACGCTTCTCAAGTCTTTAAAACGCTCTCACATTTTATAATCATTCTGAAATTAAGGCCTAACTACATAGTAAAAAAAAAAGTAAAGTAAATCAGAAAGTTTAGGATCAGATTCCATTCCTAATTACTGTAATTAACGAACAAGTCCCCACAATTTAAGGACTGGTTTGCTCAGTTAGTTTTTGGTTTTTTTACATAGACCCCTTTTATCTAAGTTAAGAACTTTTACGTCTCCTATTTTTACATGGAAACCTAAATTCCTGTTCAAATTATTTTAATGTGGTATAAAATGAAGTTCCCAGACTTAGCAAAAAATACATATCTTTGTCTTTTTATTTTCCCTCTGTGTTTAAAGACAAATAAAATGTTTAGAACTGGATCATCCCCAAACAAGCACAAATGCTTATTTCCACATTTATATCAACAGTGATTGATACAAAATATTTCAAATATTAAAGAGAAAACTAGTTGCTTAAGTTACATGAACCAGGGAGCTGATCAGACTAAGAGAGGAAGGATGTGTGTTGCACACTATGGCTCCCTGAAGCAGCACTGTCAACTCTTGAGGGTGCTATTCTTCCATCCCAAAGTAGATCTTGCCGTCCAGAAGCTCAGGGAGGGTGAGCAAAGTGCTCTGCAATTCAAAACAGCACCAAGAGTCATCTATACCAAGTCAGCTGCACTCCTTTCTGTTTAGGGAAGGAGACTGAATAGAAGAACATAACTGTGAAGGAATGTGACTATCTAAGTGCATTTGTGACTATTAAGAGTTTTTAATTGCACTGGAACACCGAAGTCTGTTTTGCCTGAACTCTGCTCCTGTGTTGTTCTCAGGCCTGCCACTCCTGTGGGCTGCAGAACAGGTTACTGGCTGCAGGATGCAGGTTGGCCCTGCAGGCTGTGGGCAGGATGCTGCTCTGCTCGCTGATCCAACAGCCTGGCAGTTTTGCAGAATGTAGCATGTGGCAGCCCTGTTAGGAACCAGAGTGCAACTACACATTTATTTTACTACCTTGTTAAACCAGAATATTTCATTGCTACTGACAAAACTACAGACAGCAGCCTGCACGCAAAACTTTTTGGGGTGAATGGCAGCAACGGTCCAGCCTCTCCTCTCTCCCACCTGCAGAACTGACGGGGGGAAAGAAGAAGGATTTGGCAGAGGTGGGCACTGTGGAGCAGAAAGGATGGGACAGCTGTCCTGGGAGTGACAGGGGGATATTATCCCCAGCTGCGCCCTGAGTGCACCTAGGGAGTAGACAGGGATGGAGCAGCAGTGGTTTCCTACGCAAATAGAAATGGCAATCTATCATCTTACTTGTTGTGGTGTACTGAAACACAAACTTCTCCCCCCTCCTGTTGTGTTTTCTGCCCCAGGGAGGGGACACATGATACTGCACATAAAAGCTGACACATACAACAATTTTCAAAGGAAAAGACTTTATATACCAAAGCCTTGGAGGCCCATAGATCAGTATGCAGCAGTGTATGACAAGTCAACCAGAACCTTCCCTTCAGCTGGGAAAGGCAGCTGGGGAGCGCTTTCCATTTTTTTAATGTGCATTTTGGTCCAACAACAGATGATTTAAGGACTTATCATTACAGCTTTTCTCCTTTGGAGAAACTCCATGGTGAAGCAACTCGAATCCATGCTATCTTCCTCTTCCTTTTTTGTATCTTTCCCCTTTTCATGGTCTCTATGACCATGTCCTCAATTCTTGCTGTCCTTTTGCTCTACTGACTTCTGGCTCCTCTGCTGAGAGCTCAGCCCTTTGCAATTTCCAAGCTAGGTGACCGAGAGCATCTTTTCACTTCCATTTACCTGATAACTGCTCATTTCCATTCAAATGACCCTCATAGCCCAATCGCTTCCAGCTTGTCACCTGTAATCTTGCACCAATCAGTCTGTGAAGTTGTTTTACCCATTCACAATCTTTGCATGGTTAATGAGCCATTGCATACACAGTTCCTCTCTTATAATTGGGACCATATTTCACTGACCACATCCACGGTGCCCACAACACTGCAAATGTTTTTAAGATACAGGATTAAGTCCTGTTCGAAAGAACATATGGTTGAAATACCACAAAAAAAAAAAAAAAAAAGGTGACAATGTTGCTCCTCACCTCTCAGTGTACTGTTTTCTTCTGCAGTACTAGGCCAGCACTGTTGCCTTAAGACTTCCACAAATGTTATGACAGTAACAGTAGTTCTCCTCGTGGTATGCCTCAGTTATCCCTTTGTACAGTATTTGGCCTATCCACAATCACCCATTCTCTCCCTCTCTCTAGTCTTTCACCTCTGATTAAATGATAACCTCCTTACTTTCACACCTGAATTTACTTTCCAGCCTTCCGTCCTTATGTTACAAACTTCAGTGGTTTCTCCCATCATGAATGGCTCATCATCTTTAATTTGTTCATGCTACATCTCCCTGGATGATGGAGCAGTGTTATTACTCTGTTTCACAGCTAGAGAGCTGTGAGATGGCATGACTTGCCAAGGCCATACAAGAAATACATAGCAAAGCTGAGAATTTAATCTCTCCTTTGCCCTAATATCAGCCTGCTAATATCACCACCAATGAGCATGCAAAACTTCGACTGCTGCTTTCCTACAAAGGAAATCTTTTCATACAGTTCCTGCTTGTTTGTTGGTTTTTTAAATGGAAATAGTTAGATCAATTTTTTATCTGAAATAAATTAATCTGAAATAAATAAATCTCTGAGGTGAACTGCCAAGAAAATCTCATTCTTTTTGATTTTTGCCATTGTATGCTTAAAGAAGGAAGGAAGCTCAGCAAAGTTCTTAGAGTCACTCGGTGACATCACCAATGAATCCAAGCCGTGATCAAACCAACCACCAGCACGGGGGAACAACAGGTGCACAGAGGAAGGAATCAAGTCAGAGGCAATCTCAGCTTGAAAAGGATCTCAGTTTTGTTATCAGTTTCAAGCTAATCATAGTGACACTGGTGGCATCAGAACTTCCTTGACTCTCCTAGGAGTAACCACTGCACAGAGATGAGGCCTGGGAGGCAGCTGCTCCTTTGGAGAGGGTGTGCAGTGCTGAAGTTCCGTCTGTGGCACACTGACCCTGCCAGGGCATCCGACCTGCGCCAGGCTCAGGGCAGCACCAGCTCTCCTGCAGCCCCTGGCAGGTGATGTGAGACATGGCCCTTCCTTTTCCTGCAGGGATTTCCCAGAAAGAGCCTGGCACTCCTGCCTGCTGGGATAACACCTATTCTGACTTGTCAGCCTTCACAGAAAGAGAAGTTGCCCACAGTAGCATTCAGCATGCCAGTCCTGTTAATAGAAGTAAGGAGTCATTCATTACTCACTGCTGCATGAGTTCTTCAAGACCTTCATATTTACATTTTTTTTCTCAAACTGGAATCTCATGCTTTAGGTAGAACAAGTCTTAAGTGAAATAGGAGTTAATCACAGAGCAAGTGAGTCTAATGATTAGTAGGGTTTTCTTGAAAGGATCACAGACAGATAAAAATCTAGAATCCAAAGTTTCAAAGTTTTAGAGGAAAACAGGGCTGGCTACTTCAAATGATGATGCTTGGAATAAACCATTCCTTCTGCTTTGTGTTTAAAGGCAGCTGACATCTGAGCTGCAGGATGCTTGAAATAAATATTAGAAGAATCCATACGAATACAATCAGAAGATTTCTTTTGATGGAATCCATTATATTTCTTACTCATTTTATGGAATCATAAAAGTATTTTGTTTGCAATAATATTTCAGAAAGTAAAAAGCCAGTGACAGTGCTAGGTTGTTTGCAAGGTTTGGGTATGTAAATGCTCATAAACAATGCCCTTCAGAGAGGAGGAAGCAACAGCGTGACTTACCTGGCCATAGTTAATGGTGGAGCTAAGTATAATCAAGGCTAATCATTCAGCAAGAGACCAGGGCTGAGAGGTTTCTAATTCCAAAAAAAAAAGTCCTTGCAAACTACTTGTGTTTCTAAGTTAAAATGAACAAACTATGAAATGGGCTCCCATACTGCAAAAATGTCTATTTTTTTTTCTTCTGCTGTAATTAAAGATAGGAAATAGTAATAAGGTTTTGGACTCTAAATTATTCACTTTAAAGAATTCTTTCAGGCCTAAGCAACTATGCTAGATGCTAATTTTAATCAAATTACATGCAATATGTTAATATGAGCATAAATCCTACATTCCTTGACAAACACCATTATATTAATGTTATATAATTATATTAATGGAGAATATGAGCAGTAGAAGCTGCTCACATTTATGACATAAATGTGGTAAATATAAAGTGAAATTCAACTTGGCAAACTAAAATTTAATTTCAGAAAAATAACTCCTGTCTTCTTTAAAGCAGGAAAATTTTCCAGATTTTTAATTACATGAGTTGCATGATTCTAAAAAGAATTAATGCAACATGTTTTAGTACTGGGTGCTACAATTCTTGATTTTATTTTACTAAAATATATCATTTTAAAAGGAATATGGTGATTTAAAAACCTGTGTGGCACAGAACGCATAGAATGGGAAGGCAGCGCTGTCTGCTGTCTGCAATCTGACACTCAGCTGCAAAAGACAAGGACAGGAAAGTGTAACTTGGCACAGAACCCTGTTGCTCCCTGTCAGAGAAACAATGGCTGCCAGTTACCACAGCCAACAGTTGGCATTTATGTTGGGCAAGACAGTACAGCTGACAGTGGGTCAGCATTTTCCATGAACGTTCTGGGAGGCTTTAGAAAGGCTTAGTAGATGGAAGTATTTATATAACTAAGTGCAGGGCTTATGGATCATTTACATTTAATTTAAGTCATCAAGAAATCATTTGCGTCTATGGTAGGGTCTAGACCATATGGGAATTACTTTTCTCCTTTATTAATAAACTGAAATAAACACCACTTACCCAGCTCAGGATGTCACTGATAAAGTCTGAAGCTCCCATTTCCTCCTCTTTTATGAAAGTTCAAGACACTGTGGAACTCCTAACTACAGCTGTCCCTTGTACATAGCTGTGCAAGTTCAGCTGCTGTTTCCACTGGATATACAAAAAATGGTGCCAGTGTTTAATGGAAGACAATCCATATAAGTGGATGTGTCCCTATTAAGAGGAAATGCTCTGTGTTCAAACTGTGGAAGGTACATGCTGTATGTACCTTCACATGCTATAGTACACATGCTATATGTTCAATCTGAGCAGGTAGAGCTCAGATCTTGTGACATATCAACGGCAAACTTAGTCTTCAGGAAGGGGCTTTTCCCCAGTGCCCCTTGCCTATTTGTTTCTGTGGGCTCAGAGCTACACAGTCAAATCTCCCTTGCAGCACTGAAACACCTCTAAGTCCTTGGACCTACATATTTTGATCACATCCATCTGGTGGTGGAGTATCCTAATGTGTGACTTACCAAATTTTAAGCAGACTGAAAATCTTTCCAGAAATCTATTAAAAAACACTCAGAAAGAAAGTAAAAGCATGCAGCTCCTCAGTTGCCATAGCTCAGCTACCAGTACTGCTATAGCATGAGGTGTCTGAGAGCTGACAGAGAACTGGCGAGAGCTACAGCCTTCATGTGAGGAGAGCCAAAGATTCGTGGGCTGTTTCAGACCGTGCTGCAGTACTCTCTACTGATGCCATACACAGGTGTTGAATAAATGCCCCTACATTAAATCGGTGTTTAGACAAATGAAATATTTTGTTATAAACTTTTTGTGTTTAAGGCATTGGAATTTGTGCCTGAGGTTTTTCAGTTAGCACAACATCCCATCTTGCTAGCAAGTACAGAACTTTCTCAAAGCTGCAGTTCTCCAGGACTGGCTGCCTATGTGCATATTCCTGCTAGGAGTACACATACACATATGTGCACTCATCCTGTCTTCATTTTGTTCACAGGAAGGAAAAAGACTACCATGTGCATCAGACCCTTTGTCCCACTTGCTGAGTCCCTCAATGGCAGAGGACTTTACACAAGAAGAAAAAGAGGACATGACATGAAAGTACACATAAACAAACATACCTTGAAGAATATCTTTTCCTGGTAAGCAAAGTCCTTTTCTCCAACTGCCAAACCACATTTGCAATAGTACTGCAGGTGACTTAAAAGCAAAGCCTGGTACTCCCTGGAGGAGAGCCTCAAAAACCTGCACAAATGATTGTGACTTTTACCATATTCATTATGCACTTTGAAGGTTTCCACAATTCTGTACACCTTGGTGAAGTCCTCTATAGAATGTGTATGTTCAGCAAATATTGAGTCTGCAGCAAAACAGTCTTCAGGGAGATCAGTGCTTTGGTCGACTAAGCCTCAGTCTCTGCCAAGTGGCTGCAGGTGGTTGGTTGCCAGTGCACATGCAGCACTGGGAGTCTGAGAGCAGGTTCAACATTTTGAAGTGTTCTGTGCTGTCATCAGCTCTTCCTTTGCATGTTACTCTCTTTTGCTCCATATTTTTGCAGACAGGTTGTTCCACTGTAAGTCATTAACTTTGTTGTAATATTGCTGAGCCTGAATTCTCTTCTTGGGTAGGATTCCTGATAACTTCAATTGGTGTCTTAATTGTGGAAGAACTTCTGATCACATAAATCATGCCTGATGCATGAAACCCCTACATGGTGGCTAAACAACTCAGAACGAGGAGACTTTCCTCTGTACAGAGATTGGCCAAGTTGAATTTTACCACCATTGAGGTGCACAAACATGACTGCAAAGGACATGTAGTGATGGAGGGAGCACAAAGCTTCTCCTATCAGAGGGAAGTCTGATCTAGTTACTGCTGAGAGGAGAGAAAACCAGACATTGTTGTTCCTGGAACAGGCTACAAAGTGGTTTTTTCTACAAATTTGTCTGCAGTATTTATATTCAATACAAACCTAGATTGTGTCTTGTAAGTTCACAATGACAGAGATATTCAGATGCCTGCAAGTCTAAGTGTAATTGCTTTGTTCTTCTGGGAGTCTGCCTTAAGTTTGAAGGTTGGCAGAGCCAAAGCAGAAAGCTGTGCTCCACTGTTTCTTTGAAAATTACTTCTGTTTCAGGAGGCAAGAGAACTAGAAACAGTTAACTCACCAAATGCAGAGAATTGACGTTCTGGAAGGAAGATGGCCCTGCTGAGGTAAGTACTTACCTTCTTTTCTGTTGGGGACAAAAAAAGAGTCTACTTGCTTGACCAAATTATCAGTCACTGATTATCTGATCCAAAATTCTCCTCGATGTTAGCCAGCAGGAGATCAATGACAGACATGCTGCAATTGCCAATACATTTTCTCAAACTGTCCTCCCATATATTTTGTACGATGATAAATAATTCATTTTCTATTCATGTTCATGAACAGAATTGAGGCAGAGCAAAAAGTCAGGTGGACTGTCCTCTGCCAGGTACCAGACTCTCACTTTTGTGTTGCAAATGGCTGTTCCTTGAGCTTTTCATGGTATTTCAGAGGTCATATTGGTTGCAGGGAATAATAAAGCTGTTGATAAGAGTGCAGTTTGTCTTATCTTTCCCAAACCATGAGACCATAAACAAAGCTATGCCTCTCCAACTTCACTGCTTTTCTGGAAGGGTATTTTAGGCTTCTGTTCTGAACCATTTTGAAGTCTGGATAAAATTAATGACTAAAACTATTCACTCTTCTTGATATCATAGGAATAAGGTAAGGTTCTTCACTAGAGTATACCCTGTTATAAATAATGCCCTAGTAATTATGGGTGGGGATTTTCATGCAGTGAGTGATGATGCCTTGGAAAAGAGCCATGGCACTGTGCATTCAGAAGCTAAGCTATCTAAATCCTTGCACCATTTATGCTTTTGGGAATATAGGACAGGTGTGGCAGTTACTAAACCTGGATACTTGAGAATTCACCTCTTATTCCCAGGTGTGGGCCATTAATTCTCGCTCAGACTTGTTCAGTTCTAACAAGTCTCTTTTGAACCAGATTTTCTATGTGCACACATAGTCACACAATAAATAGCATTTTCATTTGAATCCATGTATCTACTTTGTTTTACTCATCTTTAGCTATGCAGCCCTCATCTTACCTAACGTTTTGCATACACACGGCAGCAAACCCCCAAAACAATCAGTGGCAGTCTACAGATCCCTGTCACATTCTATAGATACCAGAAGACTTGCAGTTTGCATTGTTTAGTACAATTACTAAAGAAGCTCGGGTAAAACTCAAGCCAAGCCCCAGTGAAATTCACAACAAAGGCTATATTAATTTTCATTGGATCACTAGACATCAGAGCAAAGCCAGGGAACACTCAAACACAAACGTATGTTTGTAAAATCCTGTAAAAAAACTGTAAAGGAACATAGCGTTCATTCTTTTTGTTAGATGATCTTCCAGAAATCTGAACACCTTGGGTTGACACACCTAGAAGCCTCATCACAGACCAGGCATTCTTCAGGGACACATTTGATATTTTTAAACTCAAATACCTACAAAAAAGTTTCTAATTCCATATTGTGATATTTCCATAGAAGGTCACAGATAGTAATCTCAGCTGTTTCATTCACTTCAAAGGGACTTGTGGCTACTGTGCACTAATGTATATCTGGTCATCTTTATATACCTAAAATACGTTGGTCATCTCCTAAGCAGTCCTCTGGAATACAGTGAAGAGATGGGATGATATATGCTAAATTTTGAAACAGCACACATTTTTGTGACAGTATTTTTATGTGCAAAGAATTGTCACAAAGGTAACGAGATGTCCCTCTACCTTCAAATCCCTCAAGAAGCCATGGCTGTAATGACACACTTCTCAGATCAAAGTAGTATCTGGTGAAATGGAACATTGGTATTGGAGAGCCTGAGCTGCCTTGGCTTGAAGAACAAATTCCTGACAGCATGACAGCATAGACTGAGCAAGGGTTCCATTAAAATATAACTTTACCATCAACAGGTATTTTGTAGCTATGAAAGAGAACACTCTGATGATCTGTGACTGCTGAAGAACCCAACCTACTAACTACAATACCACACAAAAAAGTGAAACTTGCAAAAATGGGCAGACCTTTATCTGTGCAGTTGGCTGATTCTGAAAGTGCTTGCTAACAGCTTCCGATTAAAAAATACCTTCCTGATAACAGCATGAAACAAAAATATGGCAATTATGAAATCAAATCTCAGGGCATCACTATTGCAGACTCTACCTAGACAAAACCAGTTCATAAAGCTTGAAGTACCAAACCTCTAATTCCCCTCAAAACTGTATAAATGTGAAGAGCTGTAGCTGGAGGAGCACGGGCGTGTAACGCCTATAGAAGTGACAGCTTGGGTTTGTTGTAGAAGCATACAAATCATCAATGCATTCGTTTTCTACTATATGATGTATATATCCCATTGCTCTATTAGTGTTTTCAGATGCTGTAGGACTTCTGTGTTAGCCTGATTCCTTTTGCTATCACCCAATAGCCTGCTGAAGTTGTGGGGAACAGCTGTCTATTATGGGTTTTTTTGTCCTCCTCCATTTGAGAACCACTGCATTTATTTTGCCCATGGAAATGAGTTAATCGATTTTCAGAAACCAGTATGAGTAACTCTAGGTAGCTAGATAACCTGGATATTTTGATAACTGCAAATAAAGGGGAGCAGTACTGGAAGATGCAGAACTAGAAACTGGAAATACTTAGTTACAGAACTTACTAGCTGCACAGAGAGAAAGAACAAAGGCACTTGATTTTTCCTGCAAATGAACTCCAGGCAATGTGACAATAAAATGGATGTTTGCTATTAGAACAGATTGATTCCTTCTTTACTTAGTATTTGCTAGAACAAAAGCACTGTAACTTTCCAAGGCTGTAGTGAGTGAGTGCTAGAATTAGCACTATGATACTGAAATAGCGATCACCACTAAGCAATCTTTCCTTTCCTTTCTCCTCACCTAGTCAAAAAGGCTACCTCTGACAGATCAGCTATTAACAGATAAGTTTCTGTCATTTAAATTATTAAATCATAGTGAAAAACTGAACTGTGTGCTTAGGAAGTATAAGCTTTTCCAAACAAATAGGCAGAGCTATTCATATTGCTTTTTCTCTCTCTGTTTAATTTTTTTTTAATATAGCCAGATTCCTGAGAAAAGAAAATCAGCGATCCTTCTGCTTTCTGAAGCTTTAATAGCCTCAGCTCTGCAAAATTGAGATTTCTAACAATAGGATTTTGGTCTTGGTGCAGGTCAGTCCTGAACACGAAAAGTAATTATTGTAATACCAAAATGCAGGGCTGTTAAGAGAAGGGGGATTTGCAATAATAAGATTATGGAAAACCTCTATTACAGACTTTGTATTTCTGGGATATTCCTGAATGAATGCCATCTGCTTGGTGATCACAAAGAATGCAATCATATTGAGAGAATCTTTTCAGTTTTGAATAAATCTAGGCTGAGATTACCAAGAAAAGGGGTAGCAGTTACCAAGAAAAGGTTATATTTTGGTATAATTCAATGCATTTGCCCTTAAATACATCTGAATGTTCATCACAGCCTGGAATTATGTGTTTTTACCTAAGGGGCCTATTTATTTCCACCTGTAAACTACATATACAAATATATTTATATTTCTCTCTTCTAAATCACTGGAGAGAAATTAGGGATTTCTTCTCTAGAATTCAAAGGCATGGCTGGTAGACGAGAGTGAAAAAGTACACAGCAGCATCATGTGTGAAAAGTAAACTTCAAACTGAAATGTGCAAGTCTGAAGTGAAAAAAAATCCAGCAAAGGCTTACCCATAAGGGAAACAGAGGCAAATGCTTATGGAAAGAAACAGTTTTAAATGTGTAGGTTGTAGTCCAGGAGTTTGTAGGGTTTTTATTTTAAGACAAAGAAATAATTGCCCATGAAGACAGAGGAAACGCATGAACAATGGAATCAGACACAACAACTATTCCAAGGGCAACAAAGTAGTTTTTGCTCCAAGTGAAAGGCTCCAGAGAACTTCTTAATGGTTTTGTGTTAAGGGAACATACTGAGTGGGCAGTAAACAGGAACATTTGTCCCAACAGGCTCCTCTCCCCTTTATACCTTCTGACTCCCGTTCCCACAGTTTCTATTTCCTCAATGGCCTTTCTGTCTCTAAATGTGAATTGCTGTGGATTACTTGAAGACACTGAATATCAGTGTAATTTTTTTCTAGGACTAAAGTCTTTAAACAGTCGTGAGACTGGATAATGCATGTGAAAGTAAGATACTATCACAGTATTATCTGTAGTCACAGGGGTAACCGGTTGCTATAGGAACACATCCAGAGTAAGAGTGAGAAGGGCTCCATCCCAGCAGGGACCAGTCCCTTGTGACACCCTACTCCAGAGCTACTGCTCACCTGGACACCTTGGATATAAGCAGGTAAAGTGTGTATTTCAATGCCACAGCCCAGTTGTCCATGTATTTCCGTGCTTACTTTTTAGATTGCTTCCATGATACCCTATTTTCACTGTAACATTGAGGGGAAAAGTATCCTGCAAAAACTGAAGTACACTATGTGATGGTTTCCTGTAACAAGATACACTGCCAACCAAGCACTGGAGTGTCTTACGTGCAGGGAATTATGTGTGAGCTTTAATGTTTAAAATAATCAGACTCTGTGAGAATAAGTTCGTCTACATTTTATTTTCTTCAGCTATCTTTGATGAGGATTAATGAATGAACAGTCATAAAGTGCTCTAAAATCCTAGGAAAGCATACTAAGAGCACACATTTACTTAACTATTGTGAGCAAAGGATAATGTTTAATGCTTACCTGGAATTTTGCTCTAGCTATAGATGCATGAGTCATTGTCACAGAAAATGTAACAGTTTCAATTAAGAAACAGAAAAACATTAGAGAAGTTAAAGCAAATACTTGATGACTGACAAGGAAAAGTATCTTTGGGGTAAATGAGCTGAGTAAAACTGTTTGCCTAGACTAACCCTCAGAATTTTTCTGCAAATATGGTTTATTTTCCACAGGGCTTTACAAAAACAAAACCCCTCCACAACATCAGACAGCCATAAAAATGGTAAATACAAATAATTGTATCTATATTACTAAGCTCTGAAACTGTATTTACAAATCTAAATCCTCTCAGGTCTTTTGCAGACATAAAATATTTTCAAGCAGGTCTATGTGCTAAACCAGAGTAGCATTGATAGTTAACTTTTTTCTCTGCATCAAAAAAGTCCCACTTTTCCAACAGTACTGTTTTTACTCTCTGCACACTTGAACTTGTTCCACACTTGCCTGCTTTATAGACAGATGATTTTCAGACCTGCCCACTGCAAACACACACACCTGTGTATTGAAGTGTACATTTCCCATTCAGGGAGCTGCAAACACACCCTGCTCACACACAGCTTGAGATGTGAGCATATGTGTGTGTGTATATATATAAGTATATGCTTGTTTGGGCAGAACTGAAGTGATATAAACCAAAGAGTCTGAAAAATATTATGGGCAAAAAAAAGAACTTTTCTCCACAAAAAGTGGTGTATAACAACAAACATGCCAGTGAAATGGTGCATAATCTTACGGTGACATTGAACTCTATGATCCAGAGGTTTCCTAGTCTGCCAGCATTTAGGGCTTCTTTTCTAATAGTAAGATTGAAAAGAAAAATTAATTAAGGATCTGTGAAATTTAGAAATTTGTCATAATTTCTGTTGTCAAGAGAACTGTTAGTACTTCCATTTGATATCTTTGGTATTCCTTCCCCTTGATCTCACAACATCCTACGGAGGCAAACCGAACGGCAGCTAGGATCGAGATGGGAATACACTGTCAGGTGTTAATTAACAGCCTGGGAACAATTAGGAGATGCCAGTGAGTACAGAAACACACCACCATTTACTTCGATGCCCGTGGGGCACTGGCCAACTTCACCACAATCACAGTACACTCCCAGTTGGAAGAGACCCACAGGGATCATGGAGTCGAGCCCTTCAGCGAGGATCGGGCCCGCCGCCTGTGCCAAGCACCCCCAGGAGACCGCGGGGCCCGGCCCGGGCACGCCGGAGCTGCGCTGTCCCTCCCGCGGGGCCGGGACAAGCTCTCCGCTCTGCCCGTGCGGGGACTCGGCTGGGAAACGCAGTTTTGGCTTCTCCCCCTCGGGCTGTGGGAGGTGCCGGACCCTCCTGGAAGTCCGGGCGGGCCCCCGGTTCCCACCGGCGCGGGGAGCGGCCGCCTCGCTCCCCGCCAGCTCCCGGGCCGGGCGGGGCGGCCTCCTGACCCCATCCCCCTCGGAGAGGGGAGGACGGCTGCTGGGGGCCGGGCGCAGCGCAGGACAGACCCCGCCAGCGGCCGTGACCGGGCCCC
>VZRO01003176.1:206456-232755 GCA_013397915.1 Daphoenositta chrysoptera
GCGCCCAGCCGAGCGGCAGGCGGGGAACGCGGCCCGGAGCGCCTGCGGTACCGCCCGGGGCGCGCCCCCGCCGCGCGGCGCCCTGCGGAGCCTCTCGACAGACGTCTCAGGCTCCCCACGAATTTCCATAGTTCCAGCTGCAAGTTTCAAACCAGAGCTTTGGCAGGCAGGGAGCTCGGCGTGGGCCTCAGCGCTGACATCCGGCAGGGAAGAGCAGTTGCAGCTCCGTTAACATTGCCATGCAGAGCCTCTTCGGAAAGTATAAGCATTTATAATTTTCAAAACTTTCGGATTTAAGGAATTAGTTCATTGTTAGAAATCATAGCTGTCGTTTTAATTCGAAAGACAAGAGTCTTTTGATACCTCCTCGCCTCCCAGTTTGGGATTCTGTCAGAATACATGCTTTATGTGTTCTCATACAGTCTGTTAAGGATATCAGAGCGCATCTTTCTTGTAAGATGCATAATGAAAACGGAGATTTTGAAATGAATGCGCAAAAGTGATGTCAGCTATGGTAAGAAATGATGGGTTTGAGCTACCCAGTCTCAGAAGAGTTGTTGCCCAGCCTTCAGTACGTGGGAGTTAGCATCAGCTCCTGCAAACCCGTGAGTGTGACCCATGCAGGAATCGGCCCTCCCATTGTTCAGCAAATGCGTGCCTGGAGTTCTGTGCCACTGTCCTTAGTACAGGGTCATTGGAATCTACAATCAGATCCTATTAGGGTATTCCTACTGAAGTTTAAGGGAAGAGATGCCACCTATTGCTGTTCAGATTTGGACCGATTTTGCATTTGACAAGACAGCTGGGTGAATTTGTGTAATAAAGTCATTGTGACTAATGATCAGAATCAGCACTGCCACATCTCAAGAAAGGAGCAGAGAGAAGCACTTTGTATTTTTTGCTACCAAGTTAAAAAAAATACTGATTTAATTGACAAAACACTTTTTTTGTTGTTGTCTTTTTTTTGCCAAAGCTAACATTTGGAAGTTTAATGTCTTTATTTTTATTTTTTGTATATGTGAAAGCAAGTGAAGGCCATCATTGCTTCACTGGTCCCTGAGGAGTACTGTGAGACAGTAAGAATTATCTTGCTGCCTGAGAAGACACCTCTTGAGTTACCAGCTATTACGCTGTAGTGGGTGGCCATTTGGTTTCCTGGGTGGCCAGTTGGTGGCCCAAGGAGAGAACTAGGCGGTTCTAACTTGCCACTGGAAACACTACCATGTGTTGGGTGGAACCAGCCTAGGGCTGTTGCTGAGCTGAAGCTAATGAGCAGCTTTATGGGAACAAGATGCTGGGAAACTGGGCTGGCTCTCTGAGGAGTTGTCTTTTGCTGTGCTGGGGCTGTCACCCAGCACGGGAAAGCAACCTGTGTGGAGAGGCATGGAGCAGCTGCCTTCGTGTTGCATGGGCTTTGAGAAATTTGAGACCTATCTGCCTCCCCACCTTCATGGCCTCTCCCAGTTACCATGTCCTGTACCTCACCCTCCTTGAGAGTCCCCTCGGTGTGTCTCATACCCGCTGCCTTTAAATCTCCTTGCAGTATCTGCTGAAGGATGCCCCATAGCACCTGTTGCTATCTGGGATAGCCTTCTGACAATTGGTATTAGGCATCCAGCCTCCAAATCACCAGGTAGAAAAACCAGTTTCAAGCCTCACCTGTTAGCGCTCCTGTAACTCAGTGATAGTTAGTGCTACTTGCTCTGCATAGTCTTTGGAGCAGGACAGGAATCCAGGTGTCACATCTCACAGTTAAGGGTTCTGATCATCAGGCCAGATAAGAGCACGTCTTACTCGAGAAATAGTTACTTAATAAAAACCAAATCAGTTCCAGGGGGATGAAACTGAGGGAGGTCTGACACTGTTTATCTTCTCTGCTTATATTCATGTACAGCCCAACTAAAATACTCCATTAATATTAGGTTAATGGAACAAATAATTTTTTTGTTGAATCATCCGGAAATCTGATCGAGATAGGAAAGGTATTAAATAGTTTTGATAGCGTAGAGAGAAGTAGCATATGGAACCTGGTGATGTGAAGAAACTTGTTATGTGTCAGGTGGGGTTCCTTTGAGGGCAGGAGCCACCCCTTCCTCTGTAGTAGCTCATGGAGCACAAAAACCAGATTGTGAAAATGGTGTGGGTTACGTAACTGGCCTGTCCAGGTGAACTTTGCAAGCACTGAAATGTGTTGAAGCAGAGAGGACAACAGAGCATTCTGTCTGATTTGGAAAGGGTGTTAAAAAATATATTTGTCAGAGACAACCTAAGAGAACTGTATATGCTTTGAGGGCTACAGAAATCCTGTATTTAAAGTGCAGACAAGGCCAGTGTATGCTCTAAAAGGAGTGTACATTTAACACCTTGACTAAAAATGTCTGTGCAATTACACATGCACAGCTAATACAACCGGCCTGCCAGTCTGGTGGTGTTGTACAGGAACACCTTGTTAGCAGGGCATTCAGTTTAACTGCCCAACCAAACTGCTTATTCGGTCAGAATCTGAGACTGAAACATGGTTTACAAAAGTTGCTTTAAGAGTTGAAATTGGGACAATACTAACACTAAGACACTATGTATCTCCTTTCAGCTCCACAGATGTCAAAAAGAGTTGGTCTCATTCTGCCTTAAAATAGGAAAATGAAAAGATTTCTTGATAGGAAGGGTATGGGTGTACTCATCCATCTTCTCAAGTGGGAAGACCTCTCAGTGACAGAGAATGTTAATTTTGAGTAACATTCAAGCCAAATTTAGTGGGCTTTTCCATGAATGTTATTGAACCACACTCTTCAGCTGTATCTCATTCTCGCTCCTTCATCATGGAAGAAAATACACAGTTGATCTACACAGTTGAATTTTAACATTTTAATGATATCCCATCCAAAAGTAAAACAGCAACTCAGACTGCTGAGAAAAACAAACAGGAACAGTACACAGCTGATGAAGCTCTGAGTTTAGAATGACCAGTGGCACACAGGAGCTCGCTTACAAACCTCTCACATATCCTCCATTCATCAGCTAGACAGTGAAGTCACCCATCGCTGCGCTGTTCGGGACGTGAGATGCGTTCCTGGGCTGGACACTGCCCACCCTGGGCAGGCAGCCCTGCCCCGTGCTGCTGCAGCTGCTTGCTTTTCCCTGGAGGACGGGCAGGGAGGGTGTATCACACTGGTTGTGTGATACTGCATGTCTGTGTGTGACACAGTGCTGGGCTGCACTGCCCAGCAGTCTGACCTCGGAGTAGGACTGTTTAGTGCCAGTGAAATGCTTTTCTTCAACATGACAAATCCACACTGATTTGACTGGTCACTGAGTATTTTCCATTGGAGCCATAGGTAGGTGTTTCAGGAGCTTAGGACCATCCTGTTGCTCTTCCCCTCTTCTCTCCCAGCCATTTAGGAAGTCATCCTGTGAGATGAGAAGGGGACCAGCTGTTAGCCTTGCCAGGGCCATGGCCCTGCAGCAGCTATGGTGGAGTCCTCCTTGTGCCACCAGTAGGGCCAGGAGCAGGCTGACCTCAGCAGCGGGAGAACGTGAGTCAGGTGAGAGGATGTCTTGCTCATCAGTCCAATTTGTCTGCTGGAGAGTGGACAATGACCAGTGCATGAACTAGGACAGGTGACCTTATTTGTGGATGAGTCAGCTGTGGTTGCTGTCTTTTGATGGGTGACCTGTCTTTGTGTAGTAATCTACACTGCCATCACCTTGTGTTTCTGTCCCCTGCTCGATACATACTGTTAGAGGCTCAGCACATTGCTTGTGGTTGAATGTCACCCAGACACAGCCTTTGCAATGTGCTACCTTTTTCCATAGATTCATTTTTCCACTCAGTACTAGTAGACCTTAGAACAGCCATCAGTTTGAACATCAGCTTTAAAATAAGTGCTGTAAAATCGTTGAGAAAAAGGTGGACAGGCTGAGCACCCTTGCTCCAGAGAAAAGCGATCAGGGGGGAATTTGTCTGCGGATACACCCAGAGATGTGGTCCGAAGAGGACAAGGATCAAGTACCCCTGTTGGTCAAGAGTCAGGCTGTTAATAGGTTTAAGCCACAGAAGGAAAACTCCAGTCTAAAAACTAAGAAAATTGTATAACTGGAGGAAAAGTTAGACAGTGGAACATGTTGCCAAGACAGAGGTTGTGAAACTGGAGATATTTGAGGCTAGGCTAGACACCCGTCCATCAGGGATGGCTTTGGAATAACTGAGTGAAGCCAGTGAACAATTCAAACAGCTTGACTAGATGACCCAGTAATAGTCCTATCCAATCCAAATACGTTTGAGGCTTCAGAAATGTAGTTGGCAGCTTGTCCACTTCCAGCACAGTTATGATGTGTTACTGCCAGATGTACCATCAGTACTTTATGCTAAAGCCATTGATGTATAAGATTGTAGCTGAAGCCAGCATCTTTAATAGCTTTTCTTTTTTCCCTACTAGCTTCACCTTGCCGTTAATCCATGTGAAGATCTGTTGGAAACATCTTCTAGAAACACAAGAGTTTTCAGTCTCCTAATAAATTCTGTTGTGTCCAAGAACAGCCTGTCCAAATGAGCAAGACATCCCAACAGAACACCACTACAGATGCGAGCGGAGTAAGTGTGATTCACACCCAAGCACACTCCAGTGGTTTGCAGCAGGTTCCCCAGCTGGTGCCAGTTAGTCCTGGTGGTGGAGGCAAAGCTGTGCCTCCAAGCAAACAGGGAAAGAAAAATTCCTTTGTGGATAGAAACAGTGATGAGTATCGTCAGCGCAGAGAGCGAAACAACATGGCAGTGAAAAAGAGCCGGTTAAAAAGCAAGCAGAAAGCACAAGACACACTGCAAAGGGTCAACCAGCTTAAAGAAGAAAATGAACGTTTAGAGGCAAAAATTAAACTCCTGACCAAGGAGCTGAGTGTACTGAAAGACTTGTTCCTTGAGCATGCCCACAATTTTGCAGACAATGTGCAACCTGTTGGCACTGAGACCACCACAACAAATCCAGAAAACAGTGGACAGTAGACACCTGCAACCTTATGAAACGAACTCTTGAGGTGTAGCTTGTCTGCAGTGCCCATGCAGTAACCAGGCAAAAACTGTACCTTTAGTAATTGTTTTGTGGAGATTTTCTTTTAGATTTAACACTGAAGATTTGTAACAATTAAACCAGAAACTGATTAGGGTATTTGTTTTAAATATTTTTCTTCTCAAAGATTTATGCAGATCTGAACTCATAGCCAACAAGGAATGTAATATATAGGTGATAACATTTTCACAAGAATGTTCACTTACCATTTTAGACTTCACATAATGGGAGGAATCCAGCAGGATGGCTCACTATAGTATCAGAAACTTGTAATTGGATAGAATGTCTTTTAAATACCTGTTAGTGTATTTAAGCCCTTTGTTTTCTCCATTACATATTACAAAATGCAAAGGCTGTGGAGAATGTTTGCTTTTTACTTTAAATCTGTAGAGCAAGTCCTATGAAGCACCACGTAGGTTCCTCCTGCCCAGTTATAGTTAATGGGGAGTCTGTAGTAATAGTGAGGCTGGGATGCTTACCAATGTTCACAGAAAAAATACAGTATGCTCCAATGATACCTACAGGCAGTTGGTCTCCAAATGGCACATGAAGCATCATGTGCAAGAGGCAAAGCAGCACACTGACAAAGCCTTTTATTTAAGCTTGTGTTCGTATTGCTCACATAGTGACTGGGGCCTTATGAGAACAAGAGTTTGTTTTCAGAAAATTTCAAAATGCTACCAAAAAACTGTGCCCTGCAAAATTGCATTCTTGCTGGGAAGGAGGTACCGGGGAGAACAAAAAATGCAGCTTGGCTAAGCAGTGAAAGGGGCAGGACAGCAGGTGTTCAGCTGGGATGTATGGATCACTGCTGGCTGACGTTAATCTTACAGAAATTTACAGTGGTTTTAAAAATAAATGGCCCTAGTATGAATAACTGATTCAGTGGAATTTCTACAGGCACCATACAGCTGTGTGAAGGAGTATCTTTAGTCTTATTTCCATAGAAGTTTTTCTGTAGCAGCTTTTTCATTGCTACTGCTAAGTCTTTGCCGTGATCTGTAATGCAGTCCTATGTGCTGTATTGAGGATTTAAACAAAGCAAAGCAGGAACTTCAATGTAACTTTAATTTATTTTTATTTTTAAATATTTCATTGATGGTATGGTTATTTTACATTTAACCTGTGTGTCTGCCTTGTAAATTACTACACTGTCTTAATTTCCCTCTGACACTACCTTTATTGATAGATTATTTTGGAGGATGCTTGTTTGCTTTGTATCTGTACTTAGGAAAAAACTTTGATGTTATCTCTATGAAGATACTGTTAGAGAATGAAACCTTGAAAAGTTCTTTTTTGAATTTAAACTTTTAATACATGTGGAAAACTTTAGTGGATTGTTTTGGATTATAGTAGACTTTTTACGATATGTTTTTTTCATTCTAACTGCATCTTAAGTTGGTAGGGTTGAAATACCAGAAGCTAATAAAAATGTTTTGCTTGTAGTGGCCTTGTTTTTCCTATCCCTTTTTTATTTCCCTCAAGTGCAGAGTTGTCCAACTCACACAGCTATCTTGGAGAAATCAGTGCAACAGTCTCTGTTCCCCTCTTTCACTCAGGTTTTTGTTCCATGGAAGCAAACAGAAACTTGTTACAATTTTGTCTAAATGTCTGATTTAACAAAAAAGAAAAAAAAATTAAGACTGAAAATATACTGCAATTAGAAGGGAGGGGAGAGGAGCAGAACACCAAAAATTACAAGGAAAAAGATTACCTAAAGGCATCTCGTTTGTTAAGTGCACCTCCTCTGGTGAAAAGGCCAGCGCTAATCTCTTCCCTGGTTGTCTGACCTGTGGGACAGGGACACAGGGACTGTGTGGCCCTGTTGTCCTGAAGCTGGTTTGCCAGGCTGGTGTGGGGCCCTCCTCCACAGGGGCTGCAAATCTTGGCTGTTTGTTTCTGATTTTAGTGAAAACGATTTCTTAGATCTCTTGTGAGTGGGGGTGATCCTCTTTCTGAAGCTCTGAAGGGTGACTTTTCCACCTGTTGCTCCTGACAGTTCTGATCCCACTTCCTTCATGTTTAAAACCAAACCACCGAGTTATGAAAAGTCATTTTTTTGGAAAATGAAATTTCTGGTTAATTAGCCTCTGCACTGGTTTTCTCTACTGATGTTGTGGTTTAAACCCAACTGGAAAATGAGCCCCACGCAGCCACTCCCATCCCCGCACTCCCTCAGGTGAGAGAGACAAAATGCAGATTACGGGTTGAGGTAACAATTTACTGGAAACAGCAACCAGATAAGAAAACAAACAGTGACAGCAACAACACTAATGACAGCAGCGTTTAACAGAGGGTGATGCCGCGCGAAGGCTCACAAAGCCCAGCACGACGCGGTCCTCGCTCCGTTCGCCGCTCCTGCCCCGGGACAGGAACAGAACTGACAGAAATGGCGGCGCAGCCTCCACACAGCACCGGTACCTTGTACCCGCAGCCGCGCCCACACGGCTCCAGCCCCGCCCGTCCCGGCACGGGGACAGCGACCCCTGGCCTTGGTGACACCGGGACAGCGATCCCTGGCCTTGGCTGACAATGGGACAGCGATCCCTGGCCTTGGTGACACCGGGACAGCGATCCCTGGCCTTGGCTGACAATGGGACAGCGACCCCTGGCCTTGGTGACACCGGGACAGCGATCCCTGGCCTTGGCTGACAATGGGACAGCGATCCCTGGCCTTGGTGACACCGGGACAGCAATCCCTGGCCTTGGTGACAATGGGACAGCGATCCCTGGCCTTGGTGACACCGGGACAGCGATCCCTGGCCTTGGCTGACAATGGGACAGCGATCCCTGGCCTTGGTGACACCGGGACAGCAATCCCTGGCCTTGGCTGACAATGGGACAGCGATCCCTGGCATTGGCTGACAATGGGACAAGGATCCCCGTCCTCAACTGGCACTGGGACCATGGCGCTTGTCCTTGGCTGGCATCAGGACAAGGCCTGGGAGGAGCATCGGGCTCTGTGCAGCACCTCACTGCCATGATTGTAATAAACCATTGTTTTAAATCTACCCTCAGTGAGAGGCTGGTTGCAAGAAAGGGGTCAGTCTTATTCTAAGCCTCACCTGCTAAAGTAGCTCAAGGAGCAAAAGCCCTTTCTCCCAGGGTGAAGCAGCCGAGGCTGTGCGACAGCAAAGTACCTCCATCTCACCCCTCTGCTGCGAGGCACAGAAAATTTCAGTGTAGACCTGTAAAAGTTTAGATTTTTTTTTTTGACACATTATTCTTAACTCCCGTCTGTGACAGAATCCAGTTCCTGCCAGTACACAAAGAGTTACAGCACCGCACATTTCACCAGGAAACCTGATTCCCATTTTCTCACCCTACCACTAAGGGCAGGGGTCTGCTCTAGCCCCCATGAGCACTGGGAGGCTGCACTCCTTTAACTCCTCCTGTAGCTGCAGCCGGGTAATTGCAAGGTAAATTCAGAGTGCACCCAACCCCAGGGAGCTGCTGCAATTTGCGGAAGCAATTTACATGTATCATTTCAGAAGTATTAAGACCTTTCCAAACACACAAATTTGCTCAGCATACCACACATTCTGTTACTTCGGTGCCACTCTATCCAAGTCTGTTTGTGCCAAGGGGAAAAGGCATTTGGGAAAACATGATAGTAAGAGTATAAAATATCTTTATGTAGTCAAAATTTCCCATAACCTGTATTTTCACCCCATTAATACACTTTAAATTATGAAATACCACTTTTTAAAGTATTAAATACCACATTGCCATTAAAAAAAAGGTTTATTCCCCCCCCCCAACCCAATTTAGGAAAAAATGTCTAATTCTCTTTTTGCTTAAGTGGATAAAAATGATCATAATTACAGAACAAACTGGAATGAACGATGAAATTTATATTCACCAAGTTCATGGGCCTGCTGATGAAGGACAATGGGAGAGGGTGCCCCATCCCAGACCAAAATGCATCCCCACGGCGGGCAGGCAGAGCAGGAGCCGGGTACGTGGCGGGCGCTCCCCGGGCCCGCGGCCGCTGCCACACCCAAGGCAGAACCGGTTCAGCCTCCTGCCGAGCCCGGCACTGCCCGACCTGTTCTGCAGCAGCAGGGCCAGCTTGTGCCAAGACTCACCACAGGCGGGGAGGCCTATTAACTAAACTGGGGTGATGGCTTACCTGAAACAGTTCCAAAGCTCTCTTCTTTCAGTGAGCCATGCCCTGGGTGTGTTCAGAGCCTGCCACAGGAAAACACTCGGGGAAGGAGGCTGAGGCCATGAGCACCGTCGTGCACTGAAAAAACCTGAGTTTTAGGAGCAGATGAGTTCAGAGCAATGCCAGCACAGTCTCTGTGTTCTCATATCTGCAAGGCTATCAAAGCAAAGCCTGACGCCCTTGTGCAGGTATTACATTTCAGAGGTGGAAGATTGCAGTCACCACAGCAGGAACATCAGTGCAGGAGCCCATACAAGCTTCTGATCTCACATCCTCCCTTTCTCAAAAAACTGTTCCTCTTCACAGTCAAGAATTCCTGCCTCTTACAAACCAATGTCAAGAAACCTCTAAAAAAATTTACTAATTGAGTGACATTAATGAAGTCCTCTGGATTGTTCTGCAATGTTTCTTTGGTCTCCCACATGCAGCTTCCTAGGTAGCAATGGGTCACCAAACTGTTGGGAATAAAGAGCAGGTTTTCGTCACACAGACCAACCCGCTTAGCAGAAAGAGCTCTCCTAGAACAACGTATTTGATGATTTTAAAACAAGTTATTTCAGGCCTAAATCCAGTCCTGAGGAGGGCACAAAGGCTGCGGCACAGTGGTTTTGGATACCATCCAAGCCCATGTTGGGCTGTATCCCCCATGTGAGACAGGCACTTGCAGGAGCTCACAGTTGATCCCATCACCCACGTGTCAGTGGCCTGGTGTGAGCAACAGGACTGAGATGCTCACAGCAAGGTGCTGAGATATCAACTCAGCTGATCCCTTCAGTAGGAAAATCCTCATCTGGCAGGCAGTGAGACCCAGAAAGGCCCTGATGCTCCGCTGTGGCTTCAGCTCCCCCTGACACAGCAGAGGGATGTTCTGAAGTGGCTTTGCAGTCAAACTGCAACAGAGCCTGAATATTGAACAGGAGTTTTGATGTGTATGTAAAGTGAGAAAGATTATTTTTATGTAGTTACCAGCACTTAGTGCTATTTTATGATGCAAGGACTGTATTTATTATTCTGCAGGCTGATGAATACCTACAGTAAAGAAAAGGTTCTCTTGGTAATTTAAATCTTGCATGAGTGGAAAATCATTTTGTGACCAATATTACTATGTTTGTAATGTACCAAATAAAATTTACATTATTTCATTCTGAACTGTCTAACAATGAACAGTTAAAAATAACTCTATCATGCTGCACAGCATATACTGCTGAATGACCATGAGCCCTGCAGCAAAGATATTCCCTTCTTTCAACTTTTAAGGGTCATGAACACCATATTTTTTTAAGGAACAAATAGATGAACAAATCTAATGAGCATGGGGCTGTGTGTGAAGGACTAGAACAGCCACTGTCCAGAGCAGAAAACTCTGGCTAGCGAAGGGTCAAAGTTTGCAGAGCACAAATTTGTAGTAGGGTCAGATAAAGAAGCAGGAACTGGAGCAGAAAAGCATAATGACCACAAAGTTGTGAACATAAATGATGCCAAGGTGAATTTTAATAAAAATTTGATTCTGCTTAATGCATGGATACAGATCCATAAGAAAAATATGTGTCATTATGTCCACTGAGAACAACTGATTCTGATTTCTATTTTTCAAAATACTTGTGATGAAGTTTATAAAAGGACTTAAGAGTGTTATAATTGCTCATAGCTTTCAGATAATCCATTTGGTATTTTAGAGTCTCAATCATCAAGATTCAGATTTAATTGCAAGATACATCTGAGCTGTGACAGAAGTATAAGCCCCACTGATAAGGCAGCAGTGCTATTTAGCTGCCACTTGGTCACATAAACTGCTGACTGCAAGCAGCAGTTGAGTTACCTGGGTATCAAGTGCTGAAGCCTTCTACCTTCATTTTTAATGCATGAAGTTTTCCAGCTAATAGCCTGCCTGCCTGTCTTGCTAATTAATAATTGGATGCATTTTATTTTATATGCTGCAGCATTAAATCAGAATGATGACTGATTAGCTGAGGCAGTAAATATCATCGTGAAGTTCACTGCTTTTGGCTGGAGAGGCAGTCAAATGATTTGGAACTGCTCTGGCCTTCTGCCATGAAATCCTCTATTTCTTCCACAGTCCGTGGGACGCAGGTGAGCAGCTCCATTCCAGTGGCTGTCACCACGATGTCGTCCTCGATCCGCACCTGTGCAGGGAACACCACACGGTTACCAGGGCGTTCCAGACGGGCACGGGAAGCACGTCCGGCAGCAACCGCAGCGAGGGCACAGGGTGCTGGTGGAACCCAGGCAGAGCACAACACTGCCAGCACAGAACTGCTTGTCACCACCAGCACCTTGGCACAGCGCTCTGTAGGCTCCAATCTCCCTTGGGCCACTGGCCCCTGCCACCCTCCTGGGATCACACAAGCTTCATGGTGACCCCTGGTGTGGTGGTGGCCCCTCAGGTGCCTTTGCTGTATTGGGTACATCAAGGACAGGATGAGCAAGGTGCTGCAACAGTGACTTCATGCTACGTCATTCCACGGGGCCAGTGAATCTCAACCCCCTGACAGCAGGAGCTGTAAAAAGAACATTCTTCCCTGGATATGCCTCCAGCCTTCCTAGTACATGGCTTGCTAAGGACAGTGCCTCCTGATGCCCACAGTGTCTGTTCTCAAAGCTGTCCTGTTGCTGAGCTGCAATTCAGGTAGCTACTCCTTGCAATTAAAACTTTTCTCTAAACACAATAAACTTTCAAAGTGAAACTTTGAACATCAAATAGCTTACAGCTGATATTCCAAACATTGAATTTTGAGCTGATGAGAAAGTCCTAAGCAGGTCAGACATTTCTTTTAAAATAAAATCACTAAATTTCAAACCATGGAAGGAAAAAGCAGATCCCCTCAGTTTTTCAACTCTTGCTATTGAAATGAAAAGTGTGCTCCATTTCTGTTTGTCTCTAATCTCTTCTTACCAGTAAATGTGCCTACACAGTCATTCCCGTTATCTTATCAGAAAAATGTTGTTAAGTTGCTAAGCTGCAATAAAAGCAATTTTAGTAAGGTGTAAATCCAAAAGAACACAAACCCTGGATACTCCCACCTTACAACTGCTTTAATTGTTTCTGACCTCTTGACATTTTCAACTAAAAATAAAGCTGGTTAACATTTGTACTTCTGATTGCAAAATAATCCATTTGTTCAAACAAAATGAGTCATCCAGTCCTTATTAAACTGTTTAACGATGTCTTTGCCAGATTATTTCTTTTACTTGGTATCAAGATAAGTGTATTATAAAGCAGAATTAAATAAACAAACTCCACTGAGTTTATACATTTGTTTTGGACAGCTGTAAATTTGGAGCTGTGAGGCTCTGTACACTCAGGGTGCCTGAAAGGCCAGTGCCTTGCTGCAGAGGAGATCAGTAACACCTGCAATGACTCTGCACTTGAACAGATTTTACCAGGATGGGCTTTTTGACTCACTGCTTCAAATTTGACCAGCTGAGCAAGGGTTCAGCAGGAGGGTCCCATTGCATCCAAAGGCAAATCCTGCCGTGTACCTGTCCTGCTGGGTCTTGGGCCTGGGCACAGCCTGCTTGGGTGGAGCAGTCCCTGCCAAAAACCTGATGGTACCAGGCAAACCCTGCAGGAGTGCCAGAATCCAGGGACAGCCCTGGTGAGATGGTAAAAGCCAAAGCATCACATTGGCAAGCCCAACCAGTGTAAATGGAGCTGGGCACAGCAATGATGTGGAAAGTAAAAATGTCAGTGCAAAAGTAAGTCTGATAGCAGAAGGAAGGCCAGCCAAAGCCAGAACTGACCCTGCCTAGAGAGAGCCTTTTTCCAAGCACTGCCAGCTTCACAAACCTCCCCCTGCTTGAGCTGAAATTCCCCAGCTACAGAGATGTGTCAGCCACAATTCATCTGCTTAACCAGTAGCATTAGAAAAAAAGCAAGAAAAATGGTTTGTGTTTTCCAGTTCTGTGTTTTCATGCCTTCACTGATACCTCTGCACTCTTTGGGAGGATGGACTGACTTAAAAGCAGAGGAGATGAAAGCTAGACTATAGTGGGGAAGAACAAGTGGGGCAAGGTGTCTGTCCACGCTGTACTGTATCTAGTCCACTAGAGAAAAGCAGGATGGGCAAGGAGCTGGAAAATATTTAAGAGTGATGAAAGGACCAGGAAAAGGAAGGTATAGTGAGGTGAGACAGGATTGACAAATAATGGACAAAGAGAGCTGGGGCTGGCTAAGGAGGCCAGGTAGGGGGATCCTGGTGGAGGTGAGAAGTGAGACATCCTGAATGAGGAGAGCTGGAGCTGCCAAAGGCAGGGAACTGAGAGTGACCAAACGGGGGAGGATGAGTGCCACACACAGTGACTCCTCGTATAGGAGGAGGATTGTTAGGAGATCATGTAATCGATCCACAGCTGTGATCTGCTGTGAAAAGTGGGAGAGCCAGTACTGTCGCATCAGCCTGCTCCAGCACCAGCACCTCCAAGTGGTCTTTGGGATGTAGATGGAGGCACACAGAACCACCATTCCCCTGGGGCCTTATCCATCACTCCCTAGGAACACGCCACTTTTTTTGCCAGGATCTAACCCTGCCTCTAATGGCTGAATCCCACCTGAAATGGATGCTTGCCACAACAGAGAAGACAGATTTCCCATTTTCAGTGCCTAATTTTTCCTTTGCCTAAAAGCAACATGACTGCAGAGGAACAGGCTCTCAAGGGAAAGGAAATGGTTTAGTTTGCTCTTTTCCTTCACACCTTCCATGCTTCACCCTGAGTTTAAACCCAGCAGCAGCTAAGAAGCAGCTTCAGAGGACCTGCAAAACCTTCCCCACAGGAGCGCCTGTCATTTGGTCTTGTCTTCCATCCAAATGGAGAAAAGATGCTGGCTCTGCCTGGCAAGGCTCACTGGCTTGGGACTGCCTTTCCCAGAGGGGGTCAGTGCTTATGAAACTTGCTCTCAGAGCTGTCCCTGTCTGCAGGCTCTTTGTTCATCAATGCTGCTTGTTTCAGGGCTACAGAGTGGTTTGGAGTTGGGCACTGAAGTGTGAGGCTCACTGCACACCCAGCTTTCAGGGTGCTCTGCAAAAACCTAGGGGAGGCTTTACTTTTTTGGTGTGTGATGGCACACTTCAAAAAACCACTCCTGTAAAGATGCAGTGGTCAGGAATGCCAGGACTGTTCCTAAAATGCCTTTTTCTTAATAAGGGTAGTGGCATGATCTGTCTAGATAGGCCTGATTGCACAACTGCTTAACACCAGCAACAGGCCATCATGTGGCTCGACTCAGTGGTCCCAGCTCTGTCCCAAAGCAGGGCCATGGGGGCACAGCCAAGGACAGCACAGGAGTTAAATACCAGTGCTGCTGTCAGCTCTGTACAGCCTCGCACTTTGTCCTGACTTACTAATACAGTCATGCTCCCCAGAGCCTCCTGTGTTACCTTCCAAGGCAAATAGGGTTGTAGCACTTATTAATTTCTTTTGGATCATAAGATATATACAAAGCTTTTGACAATCAAGAAACTATTTCAGCCATTTAAATAATCCAGATTTGCATGATGACAGATCCCAGATGTCAAAAAAGGCAACTGGTGAAATGTCCCTTTTTTTTTTTAATCTATTGAGCATTTGTTTGATTATGGCTGTGGAAAGCAGCAACACTATCACTGAAGACCTTAGAGTGGGCTACTTGCCTGGAAATGATGACAGGACGTGGCCACACATGGGACCATCCAAAGCAGATGAGCACACGTCCAGCTGAAAGACTCGTGAGTCTTTTCCTACAGCTGGTGTCCGACAGAGGCAGCTGTGTGATGCCGAGGGAACTTATTCCAACTCAGCCACCGACTTACCAATAATTTTTAACAGAGCAAACTTATCAGGGGCAGAGTTTGACTTCTGTATCTCAGAGGGACTGGTTAGGAAACAGAGCTGCCCTTACCTCAAACCCGGGTACTGGCGAGGGCTGCAGGGCTGGGGAAGGCACTTTGCTGTTGTTACACACAGTGGCTATGCCGAGGTATTTTCCACAGAGGCCAGTAGGCTCTGTGCTCAATGACTCTCATCCCATGCTGTAGTCTTCCTGGCACAAGCAGGTTTCATTCACAAGCAAGTCCTCATGTCAAAAACACCTTTATTTTAAATGTCCACATTTAAATGTTCACTTTTTATAGAAGGGGATCAATATAAGTAGGGTGAGGCCATGTATTTTATTGGATTAACTAATACAGATGGAAAAAAAGGCCTCAGGTGCCCAGTCCCTTCATACAGGCACAAAAAGAAACATTAAACTACAAGCTAAATACAGGTTAGAAACAGCTGGTCTTACTTTAACCTAATTATGTTAATTAGACAAGAGAAAGGGGTTAAAGAAGGTTTATAAGCAACTAGCAGTAGTTTTTGGGTTGCCTACACCTATCACTTCCTCTAAAAGAACTTTTAAAGGAAGTATGTACATTGTGACAACTGCTTTCCCATGAAAACTTTAGAAGAAATGCTGTGTAGCACCATTACTGTGTTATAATATACAATGTTAAAAAGTAGATGAGCATAATGTTTATTGCCTAATAAACTATTGCATTTCACAATACAAATTCACCATAAACTCAGAAACAGTCTAATCTCCTGAAAAATAAAAATCAGGACAGAGACAACTACATGGTTCCCTGAACCAAAGGCTGAAGCAGTTAAATATCCTACTTTTTATTTGGTTTAACATTTATTCTGAGTAAGGGAAGTACTATTGTTTTGAAAAATATTGTAATATTAGCGGATCTTCAAGTTACTGGGCTTTGTAAATCTGTTTAACTTTTAAATTAGAAAAATCTGTAAACGAAAGAAAGTAATGCATTTATCACCCGTCTTTTCAGCATTTTCTCTAAGTTGCATAGTTTTCAGATATTAAGTCTAGTGCTAGTTCTACAAATCCTAGGGAAAAATAAAGCCTGAACAGAGACTGAATGTGTAAGGCCGAAAAAAAGACTGAATGGCTTTACTGTGTCTTTGAGAAAACATCATATGAACTGCATGAATCAGTAATCAGCTTATGAAGAATGGAAATGTCAAACCCTAAAGGGCAGCATTTGGAGTCAGCATTTCCCCTTCCCCAAGGATTGCGCTGCTTTTCCTGAGCAATACATACAACCGTGTGCACATCCCTCTATTTGCACATCTGTGTTTATTTAGGAGTGCGTGGGGCAGAGTCCAGGCAGAGCAAAGGTGCCCTGGGCCAGGCACTGTTCCAGCGTCCAGCAGCAGCCCTTGTCCCACAGGATTTATGACCTCGGTAAACTGGACCTTGGTTTTGCAGATGGAGAACTGAAGTACATGTGACTGAAACGTCCCAAAATTGGCCCAGGAGGTTTGTGAAGGACTGAACTCGACAGCTGTCAAGTAAAGAGTGTAGGGCTTCGGACAGGCAACATCCCCTGACCACTGGTTGCTTCCCTGCGGAGGGATCTGTATTTGACCCGGAAGAGCTCGGCTGGTAAAAGCCCCGATGAAGAGGTCCCCGAGCAGCAGGGACAGCCACAAAGGGAGTGTCTGTGCTTGGGGCTGGTGATGGACCTGTCCTGGCAGTGCAGGCAGCCAAGGAAAGCTCGCGACGACTCTTCTTTCCTGCTCCTGCAGCTTCTGCAGTCTCTTCATGGCTAACTCCAGGCAGCACAAATTACAAGAAATGGCTACAGTCTTGCCCTTTCTAGCACCCTACAGGAGCTTTGCTTCTCAATGCAGAGACTTGACACAGCCAAGAAAATTATCCAAAGCTCAAAAAAGACATGAATTCAAGGTGAATTCATTAAGAATCCACAAATTCCCTGTGCGGACAGACTTACTCAGAATTATGGTGGTGTTACTTCAGTGAATGTTAGTTCATTTTTGAAGTGAATTACACTAAACCAAATTAAGAACATTTTAATTAGTGCTGAGCTCTGCACAGGGAAATGGACTACTTATTTCCTTTTGTAGAATGCATTTTTCTTTTAAACTTAAAGGAAGATTGGACTGGCTGTAGTGAAATCTTCAGCTAGAATTGACACCAATACTATCCCCTGTACTATTAATATTTTTCAGTAAAAACACTGGGCTTTACAAGATCTTTTTCAATCCCATAGAAATAAAGTTTTCTGGCATGCTTTTGTGAGAAATACTCACTCACTCTGGATAAACTAGAATGAAACATCTTGTACATAACTAAGCACTCTACACAGCACGAATTGCAATCTTCTATTTATGCAGAACCAAGTCAGAATGGTCAAGATGGAAAAACTTATTTTGATTGCATTATAATTCAGCTTTTGTGAAGAATTCAGAAATATTCAGATGTATTCCAGTCTCAGATTTTATTTTCATTCTTCTCCTGGACAAAATCAAGTGACAACATCTGGCTCAGGGTATATGTGTATTATTATTTTTTCTCTCTAAGTAAAATGTATTGTACACAGGGGGATCAGAGATTTAGATTTTTGCTCAATCGTTTTTGGGCCGCCCCTTCTTTAAGCAAAGTTTGTTGGCTAGCTCTCCTTACAGGTCACCATTACAGGAAGCTAAGCAAAAATGAAGGAATGAAGTTAGACTTCGCTTGAAATAGCTGGAACAAAAGTGCCTGATCCAGCAACTTATTAGCAAGGTAGAGATCCCACGCTGTCACTCCTATTCTGCACAACCACAGGCAGCAGGTGAGCCACAGGCACACCTCAAGCTGCAGAGCTGGAGCAGGCATTCACAGCCATTTGGGAAAAATGTGGGCTTTGCTGAGCAATTCCAGGGAAAGTTCACCAGGAATCAATTCATTTGCCAAAAAACTCACAGAGTGTTTACAAGGAAAACAAAGACAGTTAAACCTGTTTCCATTGCAGTGTCAAGCTTGACAAGTACATCACAGTGTGCTTTTAAAATACATTTCAGCGTGTGGTGTCATACAGAATGTGCTTACTGTTAGAAAATGCAGAATTAGCTGCCTTTTGTTCACCAGTACCTCAGCTGTCAGGCTGGCAAATCTTGACAAAGAAACAACACAGAGACAGATCATGTCCCAGACCTCAGCAGTGAATTAAATACCAGCCAGGGTAAAGTCCTGTGTCTCTCGGTAAGGCTGCACCCACAGCATGGGTGCCTGCCCTACAGCCTGGTTGGCTCACATGACTGGGGATAGCACACACAACTTTTCTGTCAGGGCTGGTGGTTCCAAAGCAGCTCAGACCAAACTGCTACAGTAATCACACTCTCATAGCTGGGGTACAGTGATAAATTAGTCAATGGCAGCAGCAGACAATTCCTAGTGAGTGACTTTTCATACCAGAAAATCACCGCCACTGCCAGTGATTGCTCGCTGTACTGAGACTTAGCAGAAGAGCCACGGGGAGGATGGGTCACTGCAGCTGCCTGCTCCTCTGTGCAGGGATACAGAAGCTCAGAGAACAATGTGGCACCCTTCAAATGCTTGTCCTGCTGAAATAAAAACGCACTGGACGCACTGCAGCTGCTGAATGCTCTGTGAGGGCCGTGGCTTTGCATGGAAAACGTGCCCTGGACAGTGTGTACAAACAAGGCCCCTCTACTTGCCCAGCAGCTGCTTCATGGGCATGACTGCCCAGATCACCTCTGCCTCCCGAGGTGGCCAATTGTCCCGTGCACACTGCTGCCTGAGCCTGTCACGCTGAGCTCGGGGGCTCGGGAACACCATCAGCCATTCCTCTGGAAAATGGGGAAGGCTCTCACAAGGCACAAGTTTCATGCCATCCTGTCAATAATCCAGTAAGTGCAATGATTGCTGTTTTCATCTACTGCCTCGCCAACTTAAACAGCATCAGGCTCTTCTACCCGGGCAGGAAGCACTGGACTGTGCTGCTGTCAAGAAAGCTTCTCTGGACTACAGAACTCAGTCTCATATTTCATAACATACATGTTTCACACATTAGACAAAACACCTACCTGGCAAGCCACTGTATGGTGCTGGCAGAGGATATTTCAGTCAATGGGAAAACATGGGTCTCTCATTAATCAGACATCACTTGTACAAAACCACATTAAAAAATTAGAATGAAACCCCCCCAATTTGTCTGCAGAGTCAAAAGGTCCAGAAGACTCAAGGTGCTGCTTCAGGAACAGCCCTACGTGCAATACATTACAACTCCCAAAAAACTTCTCCTCAGACACATAGTAAGGACAAACAAAGAGAAAACCAATTAATAAAAGCATCTAAGAATTACTCACGCCACCAAATCCTCTGAAGCGCCGCAGGACGTCGTTGTTGATGAAGCAGGACTGTGCAGGGTCCCGCAGGGCTTGGTCCAGCAGGCGGTCGATGAAGTAGATGCCGGGCTCGATGGTGAGCACCATGCCCGGCTCCAGGCGGCGGGCGGTGCGCAGGCTCCGCAGCCCCGGCTCCTCAATGCGCTCCACTCCCTGCAGGAGAGACACCCCTTCTCTCAGACACCAGGGCAATCCATGCATGACCTTACACCAAGCCCTTCTATGCTGACTGCTCCATAAGACACACAAAATACAAAAAATAATCATAAACAACTGAAACTTAGCTATGCAATCACTCCCTCCCATCAGTCCTCATTTAGCTTTCACATAGAGTGATGACCAGTTTTCAACTTCAACACCAAAACTTTTTGCACCCCAGAAATCTTGCCTTTGGATATGCTTGGTACTGTTACTCTCTACCTTGGGAGAAATACTGCACTACAAAGCAAAACTTATTTCTTGCACTATTCCTTGCTCTACCCTCCCTTGCAAAGTATAGTAGTGTAAGCGAAATGCAAATCTGGAAATGCCCCTACCACGTCATGGCTGAAACAGCTGAACTATGCAGCAGAGAACAATTTCTCCAAGGATATGCAAATACTTATTCTCACCAAATGTTATTAAAATTACACATTTATAATCTTGATTCAGGAGCAATGAGTCTACACATGAGCTCATAAAAGCAGCCCATTTAAACTAAACTTTTGTCAGATTCAGACTTTCAGGCAACATGGTGCTGATTGGTATTATTAAAAGTTAAGTCAAAACAAGTCCTAACTAGCAAAACATTGTCTTCTTCCCAAAAGTTGGTAAAATAAAATGATCTATGAGGACGTGCTTAGTCAAGGAGTTAGAAACACTACAAAGACTAGTTCCAGATATTAATTTTCTTCCCCCAAATGTGCCAGGTATTGCAATATCAGAGAAAACATCTCTCAATCCCATTAGCTTTTTGAAAATTCTTTGCAACTATAGCAAAATTTGCCCAACAAATTATTGTAATGACCTGTAAACAGCTCACAGGCCCACCAGCTTCCAATCATGCACATACATTCTGCTCATGAAACCCTTTCTGCTTTAGCCAGCGAGTCAGAGGTTCACATGTCTGCAAGACCACAGTGTTACTTATCTGGTCTCCACATAGCTTTCCTGCATCTTGCTTCTGGCCAAACCCATGGTACTTTCCCTTGCCAGCAGAAGGGGCAACTGGTGCCAGCATCACTGTCAGCGTGAGTGGTATCACGAGGATGGAACTTCCCCTTCCTCCCAGACAAACCCTGCCCAGCGCTGCCTCACTGCTGGGGCACCATGGCCTGGCACAGCCCAGTCCCCGTGTTCTGCCAGGCCAGTGCAGGGGCACGGAGGGAGGCTGGAGCACACCCTGCACAGTACCCATGTTTTCATCTTGCTGAACCATTCCCTCTTCAGAGTGGGAACAGCCCTGCAGTACTGTTTGCTCTTGAGCTCCACTTCCAGTTCAGAAAAAGCCTATTTTACAGATACACTGCTTTGCAGCAGCCCCTCCGCAGTGTTTGCTTTATTCTCACTGGTCACCCAAGCAATCCTGGGGCTGCTTTTCTTTCCTTTGCAGAGCTTAATCTGTTCCAATGTACAGCACCTTACAGCAGCCAAGATTTCCAGAGCTAGCCAGCCTGGACATTTGGATGCAGGTTTGCCCATTCTGACTGTGTATTTGATATGCTTTATGTCATATGTTTGATTTGGACTTTGCAGAGCACTATATTACACCAAAATAAGAAAACATGATTTTGTTTTACTGAGCCTAGGAAACAAGAATACTTTGATATTAAGCAAGGCATTTTGAATTTGTATTCTTATCAAAACTCAAAGAAAATCAATATATTTCTACACTTGAAACAATAACTGCATTGAAATGGAGCCATTTTCTCTCTCATACTGCCCCTTGGGGTTTGGCATTTCACACATTCATTGTAATGTGTAAAGGAAATGAGGGCATCCAATCTTGTGGATTAATCTCTCCATGAGCTGTAAACAATTAGATTAGTGTCTGGACCTTTTGGTGCCTCGCCAACTATCTATCGGCTACTTCACAACAAACAAGCCATATTTGGCTTTTAAGTACACTTCTCAATTCTACTTGTAAATGCCTTTTCCCAGGCAGTCAATCCAAGACAGATGCTAGAAAGACGAATACAGAGTGAGGAAAACAATGGCAAACATCCTCTGAGGGCAGCCCTGGCACAGCATCCATATTTTTTTGCCTTTACTTAAAATAAATGGTGTTTCACATCAGGTGTGACAATAAAGCTTCAGTAGCCCCCTTTACTTATCTCTCTACAGCTGCTAAAGCAATGGTAGACATTTAGTCTAGACTGCTTGCAGTCTGATCTTGCTTTTAGTTCTTCCTTCAAGAAACCAACAGCAACTCAGGAACAAGACCCAAGATCCACATTTGGAATGTCTCTCAGCAATGCAGGGAGACTCCCTGAGGCACCTGAATACTGCTGCTCACCCAGAAGTAAAATTTTAAATTATCTGGAAGGAATTTGCAGTTTTTTTGATATTCACCCCATCCTATCTCAGACCTGGGTTGTGCCGGCTCCAGGTTTCATCTCCAGGATTCTGCAGGTGCTGAGGCAGCTATATCCCTACCATGAAAGTCTTCAAAGAAAGGGTAACACCGCTCAGCTTTTCAAAGCTGAAAAGCAATCAGGGTAGCCATGGGTGCTTGTCCCTTTTAATAGAGACTAGCAAGATGTTCACCAGGAGATGTGTGACATGGATGAAGAGAGACAGGTTCTGGCTATGGCTTGTATGTGGCCACTCTCACTCTGAGCAGAGGACAGCCCCAATCCCATTTGCTGCGAGGCTGAAGGACAAAATGAGCTGGCACAGGAAATAAGCAGAGAGGGGCAGGTGACCAAGCTGGGTAGATGACAAAATCCCTTCTTTTGAGAACAGTGCTGGATTAAAACATGTATCAGACTACGGCTTCAGCATCCCAAGTGACATCTGATCTCTAGGCACTCGTAACCATCTCAGTAGCCACCATGCCCATCAGGGCCAAGGGCTGACAGCTCTCAGTCTGCTGTGGCTGGTTATGAAAAGTAGGAGAAACTGAGGATTTCTTTTAATGACTGAAACACCACAACCCCCAGACAGAAGATGACAGGTCTGAAAGAAGACCTGCCATTTTCCATCAAGCCAAACTCTATTGGGAGCAAAGCCTGACAGGGAAACCTCACACTGTCATCCATCAGTATGAATCTTCTGCCATTAATGGATTTCCTCCTTTGCAAAGAGGAAACTTCCCTGCATGTCGCAGCTAAACAACTCAAGCTTTGTTTTCAACAATGACCATGATGTTGTTTTGCAGTCAGATGAAATGAAGAGTAAAAATGTGAGTGCTAGTACAGCAGCTGTGTGGGTACCTGTTCCTATCACTATTACATCCTGGAGGACTGGCCACTGAGCAGGACCCTTGACACAATGCTACACAGGGAGAAAGTATAAGATGGTAATTTGCTCCCAAAAAGTGTACAGAATAGTCTAGAAAGTATTAATACCTAGGCATCTAAAAAGAGACTTGCAGTTATATTCTGTGAAAATTAGATTTTGAATAACTGTTTATTCTCCTGTATATTGCAACAACAGACTATATTTGAAATTGTTTTCTAAGACTGACTTTATATGGAGGTTCTGCTCACATTTTAAAATTGAGATACTCCTCCTGCAGTAAGCACAGATGTATGACACTGTCATTTGTGACTGTACTCCTGCCAAGAACATTGGATTCCAATTAACGGTTCATCCAAGGTAACAAAAACTAGCATGTCTAGGCAATAAGGATTGTCAAGGGAACAAGAGAATTATTATGTAAACTGATTTTATTACTATGTAAGCAAAATAAAAGTTCAAATTAAGTACAGTAAGACAAAATATTGCTATTTTTGGAATAAGCAGGGAATTAGGAAGTATGCAAATCTGCCTATTTCCCAGAAAAAGGGCTGTGGAAGACTAGAATTTGCAATATCTCCAGAATATCTCAATGTAAAGATGAACTACTGCTTGCTCCTAAGCAACTCAATGGTTAATATGTTGCTTTTTCCATGGAAGAACTGCAATGTGTATCATGCTGGATCTTGTTCCACAGGCACTGTCTATCAGGCACAGCAATCAGCAGAGATAGCTGCAGGCCCACTTGGGCCTGATCCTGGGTTTGTCTTTGGATCAGAACAGAAGAAAAACCACAGGTGATGTCCCTGTGCTGCCCGGTCCTCACCCACAGGGCCATGGCAGCAGCTAGAGATGCACAAGTGCAGAGATGCAAGGGCAGCCTGCCCACCAAAACCAGGGGCTGCAAGTTGGCATCACCCCAAAGTCTCCTCTGGGCAGCACTGGCAACAAACGCCAGCCATGGCAGAGAACACCTAAGCTGCTCATAACTGGAAACACTGAACCACAGTAAAAGACTCATCAGTGACACAATCTAGTTTCACATACTCTTTTCCAGCTAAATCATCACAGAACTTTTTAGAGCCTGAGATTGTCCCAGGTGGAACATATCCACTACAGTGAAGTCCTAACCACTTTACCAAGCTAAGTGCAATCAAGTATTTAAATTAATCAGAATACTAACATTACATTTAGATAATATGAAATAAGCGCCAAAGTGAAATCTCAGCTCTTTTACTCTTCTGTATTCTCCCACTGCATATACCCAACTTCTAATTAGCTCATTTAATGTAAAAAGAACAGAGCTCTGTGCAGCTAAGAAAATAAAAGTCTCGAATTCCATTTCATGTGTCTCCTGGTCCCTTCTCTCTAAGCCCTTGTTTCGCTTGCTGAGTGTTACTAATGAAGATTAGTTTATTCAATCTATCCTGCTTTTCCCCAGCAGCCTGAGCTGCCTGTAGTCACCTGAAGGAACTGCTGTCAGTCCTGCCTTTGAAATCAGCAGCAGGTTACAGGAGAATATGCCCCAAGCACCACATATCACTTGTGGCATTTGCAAATCAAAGCTTCCACTTCTGCAGGAGAATCTAATTACTAGCTGGAGCTTCTGGGACACAGCTCCAAGTTAATATTGGGGGAATAGAGGACAGATGATGTTTAATTGGCTATTTTACTTGAAGTGTTTTCTTCTTTTTCTAAGTGTTAACTGTGGTATCAGGTTTAAGTTACCTAATAATTTTCCTGTTATTGCAGGGAATGAGGAAAAACCATCTGCCACTTATTTGAGGCACTGCTGCCTGATGATTCAGCTGGAGCTGAATTTCAAATCCATTGTTACAGTATGCTTCTGAGCAGAACTCCCCATATAATTTTTGCTTTCTGATCCTCTCTCTGATGTTACCAAGCTCAAGTGCTATCATAATGGAAATAACAGAACATATGCACTACAGTTTTCTCTTTTCTTAAAACCTAAGTTTGAGAAAAGGAGAGATAGCAAATAGTAAAAATCACGAAGTTGACAACTACAGCATTAACCTGGAAGATGAGGAGAATATTTAGAAGAAATTTTTAGGAATTTTATAAGAAATGAGATAAAGAATTGCAAAAGCCACCAACAACACTGTTTTAGAATGAAACCAATGACAAGCACCATTTAAAATCTAATGAAGAGGTTTCTTGTGATACACAGAAAGCAGGCATAGGCAATAGTCTTAAATTGAAGGGCTTTTTCTTTTGTGATCTTTAGATACCGTTAGTGGAAATTGCATAGCAAAAACCCTTAAGTATACCATTGCTACCTTACTTTTTTTCATGTAATTGAAAGCAGAACTCTACTGTTTTGGTTTTTCTCTCCTACTGCACCTAGAATGAATTGTTCAAAACACACAAGCTCCATTAGTTGCTGCTAAGATTTCAGAAATATTTGGACAATAAATATGCAGATAAAAAACTGTTAGCAACACAAAGTCTTTTGCAACAAACTTTAGTAAGTCAAAGAAACATAAGCAAGTATCTCCATCAAAAAAAATTTACACAGAACTAATGAAACCCAAACCAAGCAACTAAAAACCTCAAGTTCGTAACATTTTCTTTCTCAGTGGAGGAAGGGAACTCTGCGGTATGGCGGGGCATGTCTGCATCATGGCACTGCACTGACACAGCACCCGAGCCTTCCCTCCTCTCCTGCCTCTGCTCAAGTCCCAAGTTTCCATAAACACCCAGACTCCAACATCTGTCCTCACAGGGAAAAGCCACTGGGAACTGATCACAACTTTTCTGAACACAAGATGCCACAGCAGGGTGAGAAGATCTACTAGCCTAACTCTGGGAGGGGTTTAAAGCCCCCAGAAGAATCCTAGGCTGCAGGAAACTCCTGGTTAGTGTTCGACCCAACAGGTAACAATAAGCACCACGGATTTCAATGCAGCTCTGCATGGAAATGCAGTTTTCACTCATCTGTTTCCTTCCTGCACGCTGCCTGCTCAGTGGCTGTATATGTTTTTGCTATGCAGGAATTCAAAGAACTAAAAAAAAAAGATTAAAAAAAAGAAAAAAAGGATTCAAGGGGATCCCATGAAGCAGAAGCAGTAGGTTTTTTCTCTTTTCTCAAGGTGTACAATCACTTGCAAGAACAAAACCAAAAGTTAAAACTTATGAAAAGCCCTTTTTACTCCATGTAAAATAAAGGCACTCTAAGTGCCTTCCATACAGGTTGTTTCATGTTTACAGGTCCTGGGTATACAAAGCTGGAGCAGGACTTTGCAAGGTTATGGCAAGTGAAGCAATTTGCATCACCAGGGCCCTACATAACAGCTTTAGGCTTCTTGGTAAATTCACTTCATCCTCTGATTCTTAAAGGAAAAAACATTAATGCATCATTTGCAATGCTAACCACAAAAAAAAAAAAAAAAAAAAAAAAAAA
>VZRO01003176.1:232769-343266 GCA_013397915.1 Daphoenositta chrysoptera
AAAAAAGAAATCTTCTGCTTCAGCATGAAGTCAGATACATAAGGAAATGTTTTTGCCAGAACAAGATTATTCCTGTGTTTTCCAGTGTGTTTGGTGACTTAAGTTCCCAGTCAGTCATCTGGGATCTGGGAGAAAGCTTTCTGTTAAAGCCAGACACAGCTTGTGCACAGCGGAGATGTTCCCCAAGCATGCAGTGGTGGAAGGACCTGGATAACTCCAAAACAAACCTCTAAACTTAATTTGCGATGCAGAATAGCAACAAAAGGATCAGCTTTTCATGAGAATTGAATTAAAAATTTAAACTAAGGTAAATCTCATAATTTTAAAAAACAAAATGAAATTAAACTTTTAATTCATAAGATGCTAAAGTCACAGTAGTTATTAACCTAACTTAACTGGCTTATTATTATAGACAGTCATCAAACTTACTTAGCATTCTTTAGAGCCTTATAGTCAATTAATATAGCATGAAATTGAATCAACTCAAGCATCTAGAGACACAGAACCTAGATTTAAATGAAAACTTCAGCCTCATCTACCTCAGGGTCTGAAAATTTGGGACCACCTACCACATTTTCTTCATTGCAACAGGCACAAACTCTCATTTATATTCCATATTGAATTTACCCAGAAACAACTGAAAGAATGTGAGAAAACCATCTCCATGATTAAATTTTACAGCAGAAGCTAAGCCCCGTGGGGTTTTCACCCTTTGAAGCGAGCTCTGTCTGACTGAGGGCCGGATTTTCTGAAGTGATTAGTACCACTGGGGCTGGATTTTGAGAAGTGCCTGAGCTGCAGCAGACCCCTGAGAAGGAGCAGAGGGATTTTCCGAGCGGCGCTGGAGCAGGAGCGCGGCAGGGACACGGCTCCTCCCCGGGAGCTGGGAATGCTCAGCCCTCCTGCACACCAGCACCTCCACCTGCACGGGGGAAAACGCTGCTGCTCACACTGCTGCCAACATGCTGCCCTAAAACAAGGCTGCCAAGACACGTTCATTGCTGGCCAAAACCAATTATTCTTTATCGCAGCAAAAAATAGAAAGGGAAAAGTTATATTTTCTAATATCCCAGAGTATACTTTGCAGAAAATCTGCAACCATTTACAACGTTTTTCAAAGAAGAAGAAAGTGCTTGTTCAATGCTGCATGTGAAAGCAGCTTACTGGAAAAGATGAAAATTTATTATTGCCAATTTTGAAAAAAGAAATCTTTGGCTACCAATGAATAACTAATCTAAGCTAACAATGTCTGGAAATAGTTTTTTTGGAACACACAAAACTTTCTGATGGATAAAAATTAGGAAATTAACGTTTATTGTATTATTTCAAATGCAACTGTTTACACTTGAGGAAAATAATGGAATAATATCCACTTGGAAAGTTTTTATTTTTAAAAAATCGTTTGTAATACTCCCAAAAATTCCCTTGGCCAAAAGAAAAGAAGTTGCTTTTTAACCAGCTAGAAAAAAGAGCATGATACTACAGGCATGGGCTCAGTGTACAATAAACACCAAAATGGCTTTATAAAAATCTTTGTGAAGATCCTGCTAGCTGGTAAACATTTAAAATGCACCACAAATCACTCCAGAGTGTACTAGATGTCTTCAAAATGCATTTTTCCCTGAAACAATGAGGCATGGATAACAAGCCTTCTTCCATTAGTACAGACACGTCTCACACTTGCAGGGAGGGTGCTCAGTCGCTCGTGTTCAGAGTAACTCGGGCAGAAATACATCCCCTGCATCCTTCCACGGCTGCCTGCCCTGGGCAGGGACCCGGCCTCCCACGAGGGCTCCGAGCCCAGAGCAGCCTGATGAGCTCCAGCCCCCGGCAGGCTCCGGGTGTGTCCTTCCCACGCCCAGGGCCCAGGTACCTCTCCCCGGCCCAGGGGCCTCCTGCTTTGGGTCACAGAGAAGTGAGGGTCTACCAAAGGTGAAATTAATGCTGCACACAGAGTTTAAAGGGGTTGCTTTTCTGCAGAACCCGGAATTCGTAATTTTTCAAACTCAGGTGATGCTATACACCCGTCTATGTGCACTCTTATATGCAAATACAGAACATTGGGTATTTGTTTGTGAGCTTTCATACGTGCTTCGTATTCAAGGAATTTGCTATTTAGGATTGGATTTTGAAAGTAAATTAGTCATGTAAACATTCTTCATGTAAGAATGCAGTTGTATGCCAACACAAATAAATAATGTTAATATTTGCAGGTATTAAACTCTGCATAGAGCTCTGGCATTTTTACACACAGTAAGTATGAAACTGGAGAGCCTAACATTTGACAGTACAATGCCTATATCCATTTTTATCTGTAACAGGCTGCTCTTTCAAAATTGTGGATAGATCAGTTTTCTGTCAAAAAATGACCCTTAAATTATATACCATATAATAACAATTATAAATTCAGTCATATGAAAACAAAAATTACTGTCAAAAAATGATTCTGTAGCTTGCATGCCACACTACTGAAATCTGCTGAGAGATGGAAGGTGTACAAGGTCCATTGCTCCAGACTCACACAAAATCAATTCTAGAAATCTCCCTTGACAGTAAGGTACTTTCTCTAACCTGAAAGGATACAGTTTTTAGGCAAAACCAAAAAGGGTACTTTGCACTCTCAGAATTCTTCTCACATGTTTCTAAAATTTAGTTATCTCTTTACCCTACCAAGTCTTGAACACATACTCCTGTTTTTAAGTCCACCAAGTTCAGAGAGGTTATTCACAACACAAGTGAAAACCATCTAAGCAAAGGCATGCAACAGCAGGGCCCTGGATTTTGAGGTTTCTGAACTCTCCTAGTAACCACAGTCCTTTGTGCTTTGCTGAATGTCTCTATTAGTACACAGAGAGAATGCACTTGGGAGGAACAAAGGGACAAGCATCCATCCTTTCTGTATCAGCTAGTGCAGAAACCTTAAAATCACAATAGGACTGCTTTTGATTTTTGTTTCATTTTTATTACATGTAAGTTTTTTAGCTGATGCTAATGCATCATTATCACAATATTGTGTCTCAACTCTAATTATATTGTGAATGCAGTAAGTATCCTTAAGTATTACATACTGTTTCTCCCCTGCCTGCAAAAGTGAACTAGCAATAGCAGCTGTTTTGTAGTCTGGTCACCCAACATGAACAAGCACCAAAATATCCTTAAACCTTACCTATAAAGTTCGTAGTTTCTTTTGCAGATTCTTGCAAAAGAACAGCTTACATATGAGAGAAGACAAATGATCCATTTTTGTACTGTATTACTGAAAACCCTTCAACAGTTAGCCTCAAATAACCACAACCTAACACACACAAAATCCTTCAGAAAGCTTTCTGAAGCTGCTGTAAACTTTCTTTATTCAAACCTTAAATACAATTTGCCTTTGAAATTTTATTCCTTTAGCTATCATTGCAAACATACTGCTGTTAATTGGTTATAGAATTTTACCTATTCTGCTTTCAGATCACAGTCATGAATCACCAAATTAATTCAAGGAATTTTGATTTTGATTAATTCAAATTTTTCTGCAGAAACTCAGAATACAAGAGGTTATGCTTTCACATTTGCAAAAACTGGAAGCCTTGATGGATTTTTTTCTTTCTGCTCTCAGTCCAGGACAGCACATCTACACTGGTGCCCCTGCTGACAATGGACATCAAAGTTCAAGACAGGTATGAGCCAGCTTGTTTCTGTATGGCACGGCCACTGGGATTGACTGCCCAGGTGTAGCAGTGGGCTCCTGCAGCTGTCTCCTGTCTGGAATGGAGCAGGTGAATCTTGCCAGTACAGGACTCAGGTAGACTGAGATGCTCTGCCACAGCACAGGGCACTTGGGTGGTACCTGATAGAGCAGTGACTCATGGAGGAACAACACAATGTATGTAGAAATTAAACAGATTAAGAATGCCCAAAGAGCGTCATCAGTTGACTTCCTCCCACTAACAATTTACGTTTCAATGAACTAATAGATTTTCTTAGAGTAAACTGCATAAAGCACCACATCTAAAAAGAAGGGGACACTTAAATGCACATCTGCTCTACCTCTGAGAAGATGCAATTGGGTAACCACGTGTAAAGTATGAACAATGCTGATTGAATTGAGGGGGTTAATCTGCAGGGGAGTTGAGAATGGACTAACACTAACCTCTGGGTAGCCTCCAACATCATGCACATCGATTCCAAGTAGATGTCCAAGTCCGTGTGGCATAAATATTGCACCCAGATGAACCTTCACCATGTCATCTACATTGCCTTTCAGAATGCCAACTCTGGTCAGCTCCTCCAGATGGACTCTGTCTGCCAGACGGTGCATATCAGGCCAGGCCACCCCTTGGAGAGCACAAACAGGCAGCTGAGTTAACTATTGCTACAAGTTTTTTAACCACGACTTTTAAAAAACAAATGTAACATACGTGCCCTTTGTTTATATAAAAAACAAAGGTGGAAAGAGCAACTACATTTTCACAAAACACCTTAAACAAGATTAAACTATTTTAACATGCCTGTGAAGTACAGAAAACTACAAACAAGAGAAACAGCAGCACCTTATAATCCAGACCCCTATGAAAAGATGTTAATACAAGGTATCTAAGCATGTCCGCACAGATGGAAATGTATCAGCCAGTCTCCTGTAGGAATGTCAACTGTAGATTCCAGTGATTTAAAATGCAGAGCACAGAATATTACTATCCTATTACTTTCAATAATGATCACACCCATTTAGAACATCTGACATGGACAGTACTTTTCCACGTACATTGAAGATTTAAAGCCTGCATCTTTCTGGCAAAGCCACTCTCCAGAAATTAATGATTCCCTTGTGTTAATAGGCTGTGTAAAACACAACTCCTCTAATACATGTACTAGAACAGCATTACAAAATACTGTTGTTTGACTAGAGACAGAGTGCCAGGATACATTAGATTGCTATTATTTTGGTATAGGATACAATTTTGTTTGACAGACTGCTGGGGAGAGGAGGGAGGAAGAAAGCAGCTCTTTTGTTAGTAACAAAGTACTGTCTTAATTAGTTCACCATGGCATTGAGTCATCATCAACAGAGCAGCAGTTGCAGAGTCAAGACAACTAGGGCTAAGGTACAGTTGAAGAATATTTTCCTTGTTCAATTCTGGCATGATTAAACAAATAAAAAATGAGCACTTTTTAAGGCCAAACTCCCACCAAGTTCCATTTGCTTTAATCCAGTTAAACATGCAGCTCTAGGGTCTTGTGAGTATAAATGTCGTATCTTAATTACATTATCACTTTTTGCTGAAAGTACTGAGGCTTCAAAGGCTGAAATAAAATCATCCTATGGGAGTGCTGGAATAAAGCACTCGGCTGTCTGTTATGGCTCTGATCTGAAGATCAGAATCAAGCTGAGCAGCAGGTGCTCTGTCCTGCCCACCGTCCGCTCCCAACCCGCGCACCTTGGTGATCCCTGAGCCCTGGCTGGGAGAGAACTCAGCCTGTAAAGTTAAATTAAACAGCCTCCTTCCCCAGATCCCTCAGGGATCCCTCCTTCCCCAGATCCCTCAGGGATCACTCCTTCCCCAGATCCCTCAGGGATCCCTCCTTCCCCAGATCCCTCAGGGATCACTCCTGCAGCCTGTGACCAGTGCACAGCCTCCTTCCCCAGATCCCTCAGGGATCACTCCTGCAGCCTGCTGCACGCAGCCTTGGGCCTGCCAAGCAAGGCCACCAGACAGAGGACAGCCATAGACAAACCCTGGGTTGCTACTTCCTTACAAAAGCCAACAGTGCGCAAGTGAGTGATGCTCACCCACAAAATGTGTGCAGTCTTCCTGCTCAAAATGTGCTATTTTTATGGTTTCCTTACTTTAAAAAGGAATTTGTATTTTTCATTCAGTAAGAACCAATACAACTATAACCGGCTGTTCTTTGACAACTGTTCAACATATTCTATAATTATTTATCTTTCTGAATATTGATTGTATTGCAATTTTCACTTCTCTAGATTCACCTGTTTCATAGCTCTCTCACATTAGGCTCCACTCTATTGTACGATAAATTGAAATCACTACAATCCATCACATCAATATTACACATATCACACTAGAAGTATTACTGAATCACAGTTGCTTTCCTGCTTATTTTATAGTTGTGGGAATACAGAATTTCTGTATCTAAGTCGAGGTTCAGCTTCTGCGGTTCACAGCTAACTCCAACTGCTCTAAAAGTCTTCAATCTTTTTTCTGTGGACACTAGATGTTCTTTCAAGACCTCTCCCATGATTTCTTAGCTGACTATTACTACAAGTCACCTATTTTCATCCCCATAACTGCAAAGCTACATGTAACAACATCTGATCCTGGTCAACTATTTGAAGCCTCACCCTCTCTTGTTACAAATGAAGGTCAGAACCCCATGGCTGGAAGCACAACCATATCTGGATGCTCTGGATGAAGCTAAGATGAGTTGTCTGACAGAAGTGGAGCTGAGGTGTCTGTTGTTTGCAGCTCAGCTTCCCTCTGCAGCTCTGCTGGTACTGTTGGTCTCAGCCCAAACCCACAGACTCCACTTAAAGAGACACAGTCACCTTCATCAAACTAAGGCAGAGATACAAAAGGAGATACAAATATTAAACTGATCAGAAATAAAAACACCAAAACCACGTATCTATTTGTCTGCACAAGTTTAACAGAGCAAATTAATGACAATATTGCCCTAACTGAAAAGATTGCCATTGTTGAGTATTTCTAGGCACTGAGCTTCTCTCATTGACTTAAAGTGCAACTACTCCTCTCCTTCTGCCTAGGACTCTTCATTCCCCACCTGTTTTGGTTTTCATTCATCTTATCTGTTTCATTAGAGACTGAGGACAACAAAAAGCTCTACTGTGAAAAACATAATGAGGCTGGATGAAAAATCTGCAGCTTTGGGATCTCTCTTGGAGCTAGGGCAGTGCTTCAGACAGAGCCCACCAAAATGACTCTGGACCACTCCTTTACCATCTAGCCCGTGCCATGAGCTTTGCTAGAAATATGAAATATGTCAGGTCCAGTTCTCTCCCACACGCTGCTGGAGCTGCAGACAGCACTGGGGCAGCTCTGGGCAGAGGGAAATTAAGCTTCTGCTGGAGGCACCCTGCTAAATAATACAAATCTTGGTTTAAAAATAAATAGGTATTCAAACAGTCTTAATTAAAAAGCAAAGGGCTTACAGATAGATTGCATATTCTATTCTATTGTCTGGCTTCATGCTTTATTCCATTATGACTATGGGGTGGTGGCAATAGGCCACCCCCTCCAAGACACTTAACCTACAAGCCCTGGAGGAAACACTCATATACAGACTATTACTTGAGTGCTAAGACAAAATAGGAAGATATTTTGAGCTGACTAGAGACATTGAATTAAGTGGAGTGATTTTTCTGGTCTTCACTTAAAAAATGATGATATCCTCATCTTGTTTGATATAAGAGGATTCCCATCATGCTAGGAATAAACTTTAATAATAAGGTTCAAACAGATTTCTATCAATTTCTTGAACAGGTGATTTGACAAAGAAAGAGGATCTAAATGCAAATCTTCAAACATTTCCTACTACCCTTATAATATTAAAAATAATAATTTTGTGAAGAGAAAAATCTATTGTACAGTACTAAGGCAACTACTTAAAAGTATAGAAAAAAATCCACTGAAAAAAGGAACAACCATAATTCAAAGAAGATGTCTTTGTCCATTTTATACAAAAGTATATAAATATGTTGTATACATTTATTATAGAGTAAACAGAAATATATGATGCTTGAAAGTTATATTAAAACTAAAATTGTATTAGTTTTATCTGGCAGTTGAAATGTTTATAATACAATGGCCTGTGCAAACCCAGCTGTCTCTGGGACTGACTGGCATGCCTGCACTCAGGTATCATTTAGATAACTAGTAAGTGTACTTAAAGAGCAGAAGTCCTTGAATTCTGCTAATCTAATTTTCCTTTGTAGATACTGAACTTCCAGTAATTGCAAAAAAGCAGAGAAAGGAGGAAAAATTAAATATCAGAGTTGACAGCTGCATCAAGCTGACAACTTGATAAGAAGCCATGAACAGAATTTTTTTGTATTCTCACATGATGTGCAACTCAACAATCTGGAAATGCCACAAGGACCTGCAGTGAGAATATGTGAGTCCCTCTGCTAAGGCCCAGAGGTGTCTGTGTTCTGCTCAGATCTCTATGCACACATCTATGTGTGCACAGCTTTAGCATGTTAAAGAAAACAGTAACAAAGAAGAGTCTGCGGGCAGCCAGGGAACAATCTGCCCAACAGACTGCAGACTTGCAGATGTGAAGAAAAAGAACACTGGCTAAACAGTGCTGAATGAACAACACTTTGTACAAAGAATCCTTAATTCATGGAGGCTACCTAATGTTCAGGCACTTCCGCTTTTGGATTATTGGGGGTCTGGCAGAGATCTCTGTGCCCTGCTGCAAGCTGACAGGAGAAGTCAAACACCACATTAGCATTCTTGTAGGGAGAAAAAGCAGCTAAAATCCAACTAAATCCCACAACAACAACTTCCACACAAGTGCCTCTACCATCCAGTGTGTGAGTTACTTCAGTGGCTGACTGTTCTGCAGCACGGGCCGGCACCAGCCTCCCACCACCCATCACTCACTAGGATGTTTTACTCATGGATTATTCAGGACTATTATTTTTAAGCTTTGGTGAAGTTTATCATAGTTGCAGACATGCTTTTTGTGTAACAACTTTTATGATAGTTGCAGACGTGCTTTTGGTGTAAAAGGTTAGTTCCGTTATTATCTTTAAGCCAATTTATAAACCAATTATAGTCCATTGACAGATGAGGTTTAAAAAGCCAGACTGGAGGGTCCTTGGACTTTGACAGCTTGTACCAAAACGAGTCTGTACTCAGGAAAATCTGCTGATGAGGTGTCTGCTCCCTTCTTAATTCTCTGCCAAATGAGATACTGGGTAATGCAGGTCACTGAACCAGCGACTGGCTCCCCAGGAAAGCTCAGCTCCCAAGGCTCATTAGGGAATTGATTTGTTACCTGCCGTGCAGCACGTGCTTAGGAGAGAGGTCAGGTCAAAACCCACCTTTTACAGCAAGCACAGCACTTGAGATTCCTCGAGAAACAGAGTGAATGAACTACACAGCAGCAACCAGACACTGGAGATGTCCAACAATTAAATAAAACAGACCATGGATTAATTAAACAACAAAAAACTAGGGAGGTTATTAGTTTACAGATACCATGCAAACAGTATAGCAGAGGTTTGCAAATATGTGAGGTACCACTTAAAAGTGGCATTAAGTTTGCCGAAAGTTTTTTTAAAACATATCCCCATAAAGCTAAATGTTATCTGATACTCTTAGATATTACTGTGAAAGAGAGGAAAAAGATAGTATTATTTTACTTCCTTGAAAATATTTCCTCTCTGATTATCTGTTTGCCAAACCTCACAAAATTTCAGATAGAACACCAGGTTTAAGGACTCTGGAACATGATATAAGGATCTCTGCAGTAGTATGTGGCCTCTTTGATCACACCAGTGGAGGAGATTTTTGTGTCCTCTTTGCTCCCCCCGCCCCCAAAAAGAAATGCTTCTAGTGAAACCAGAAAACAAAAGCATTCCTATCTTTTGATGAACATACCATAAATTTTTTGAACAGTAGAATTAAAAAGATGAGTTGCTATAACACATCACACTATAAACTGTTCCTCAGTTGCTGTTAACTCACTGGTATTTTTATCCCAGTGATTATTATCTGAAGTTTTATTAGAAGCCATTTGAGAACATAAAGTAGAAACAGCATACAAAAATAATTTAGAATTACTGCATGGTATTTAGCCACTTTGATTGGAAAGTACTCTGAAAAGGCCTAACAGGATTTTTTTGGCCACTACTAAGGGTACTTTGTGGTTGTAATGTGACAATGATTAAACCACAAATGATTTAACAGGGTTTTTTTTGTTGTTGTAGGGTGGGGGTTTTTTGCCAACACAGATGTCACAATCTTACTAAAAAAAGGAGTATGGCAAGGTTGTAGTAACTTCTCCCCAAATTGTGCTAAGGTTAAGTTACACTTAATTTCCAAGTGTCCACAGACAAGGGCAAAAGGCCCAATGTCCCCTGGCAGTGCCACTGAAATGCAGACAGAACACACAATCCCAGTCCAGCCAGCAACCCACTGGAACAGATTAAAATCTGCCAACTGGCAGTGACCGTATCAGACATAAAACAATAGGTCTTTAGAAATTCCAATCAGACCCAGTTTAAAAAACAAACCAAAACATAATTTAAATACTAAAACCAATTATCTTTTTCCTCTTCACTTGGGTGCTAGAGAAACAGCTGTCGTATTTGGGATTTTCATGCTTTCGTTTTGGCCCACTACATGAAATATTCAGTAGTTGCTCTGTTTTTCAACTTGATGTCTTGCAGCACCAGGTAAGGCAATTCTGCCACGGGGCAAAACCCCCAAATGCTGTGCTCTAACAATGGCAATGTTTGGGCAACAGTAAAACTGTTCAAAGCTTCATATACTGTGCAGATGACCACATGGCTCATGGGGTGAGCATTAGACAGCTACATGGATGCCTAATTCAGGGATGCAATTTTAGACTGTATTTTACAGCTGTGGCATGACTGCAACTGGCTGCCATATGATGAGAAGAACCTGTTAACTTCCCCAGCCCACAAGGGAATTAGACAGAATTTGCTGCTTTGTCACACCTGCAAATACCCCCAGTTCGGACTGCAGGGATTACTAGAGCTGACCCTGCTCTGTGCCTTGAGTCCCAGTGCCACAGCTCCAAACCAGCACTAAGTCCTTCAATAGTCATCCCTCTCTTCCCTGTATTACATCTGCCTTACAGGCACAGGAGTTACTGGAGGGAAACAGAGATTGCTCCTCATCATCTCTGAAATTTGGACTTCTTCTAAAGGCTGAACAGCATTGTGCTATTCAGCTGTACTGTGACATTCCTTCTGCATCAGTATGATGGAGGTTTTCAGCAGCCCATCCTCCCAATTATAAACCCTGCACAAGATGAGCTGTCACACATCAGAAGCAACAAGAGGATAACATTCTGCCATGCAGAAACATTAAGAAAAGCAATATGAATAAATGCAGATGTGGAGCAAGAGGAGGGATTTTTTCCATGTCTGGATGCAGCACTGGGATTGAGCAGTGCTGGCAGACACTACGGATTTTACAGCATGTTCCTCCCAAATAGGTGTATGTTGAAGAGGAAGAAAGGAAAAAGATTGACAGAATGAAGGAAGTGCTTGGAGGGAGTGATTGCGGTGTGGAAACTTACCAATCTTGAAGCTAAGAAAAGACTCTGTTTAGATAAGACTCAGGGCAAACAGCATAATTTATGTCTAGCAGGTTTGCACTCTGACAGCTACAGGTGATGCAGTGTCAAGATTGAAAGACTTACGAACTTTGCACTTCAACTCAAATTACAATGTATAACAAGCACAGTTCCTGGTACCAAAAATCAGACAAGGTACAGGCAGCTTACTCCCCCAAAGTCAGTCTTAAAACCAGAATTGTACCATGTTACAACATACAGTGTGTTACAATTAGGAAAAAAGGATTAAAAAAAAAAAAAAAGCCTTAAACCAAAACCCATTCAGTATAGAAAGGCTAAAAAACCTGCAGCCAATTTAGGCTGAGTCTGTAAAGATATCTAAATGTATTTGCTTGTGCAAGCCACACCTTTGAAGAATCCCTGAAAGCAGTGAAAAAATCCACGTTAAGCCGAGCTGGAAAGCTGCAGGTTTGCCCCTGGACCATGGCAGCTCCTGCAGACGCTGCTCAGGTATCTTGAGATGAGAGGGACTTCTGGGCAGAAAGAATCAACAGTGTTAAAGTGCCTGTTTTCATACACTTGGGAGTAACTCAGCATTATTTCAGGCCTCTGGATGCTGCAGCGGTCCCTGCTCTGTCTGGCACAGCAGAAGAGCAGCTCCCGGGTTTGCAGGCAGAGATCTCACACTGCAATAAATTGCTGCTTTCACAGAGCCTGCAGGACCCACTGAAGCTGGCAGGAAGTACTCCCTTTTCTTTCACCTCTTGCCCTAGGTTGCTACTGTGCTGGTTAGGTTATGTGACAAACAATGAGAGCTCCAGTAATCAATCACACCATTTCTATTTAATATCTTGAAAGAATCAAGAATTTCAACTTGATTGTCAGTATTGTCTATGCATACTTTAGTGCCTTCTGCTTTTATTTCCTAAGTAGTAGCAATGCCTGAACATTTATACTGACAAACCCAGAATTAATGCACCACAGAAAGCTGTACTACCTTCGCTGGGCCCATCCCAGAGAGTCAGTATTCAGATTTTGTTGAATTTTTTGTTTGTTCATTAACTGATGAACATTAATGCCAGCAAAAAAGTACAGCCAACTCCATTCAGTAGAGAGAAAGCAGACTACAAATAGCTTTTAAAAACATACATTTACAAGATTTACTTTCCAATCTGTCTTTCAACACAATAATACATTCTGAACTGCAAAAGGGGAAAAAATAATACTGCGATGTCATTCAGCAAGATTTGTGAATATCGAATATTGGTTACAACATGCCCTAAAAGCATTTGTTCTTCAGAGGAACTGGCATAAAATCTTCAACTTCTGTCATTAATATTTTATTTCTGAGAAGAATTGTTTTGCTGCAGATATTACAGCAGATTAATAATGATCAGCAGTGCTTTAACTAAAATATGACAATCTGAATGGGAATAATTCATATGGGCATCTTGAAATTATACAAACTGTAAAACAGATTGTGTTCTCATACCCTTCCCTGTTGTGCTATTGTCAAAAATTCCAGTTTACTTTCTTTTTAAAAATTCACCAAAATCAGCTACTGTTTTTATACAGCTCAACAGAGAAGCATGACCACATGGCATTCTACTAAGCACAACTCTGGACTACACAAAATAAAACTCCAAATGACTTCCATGCAAAAAACACCCATTCCATGTGAGTAGGAGCCTTGTACTTGGGAGGATAAATATTAGTAACAGTTACAGTTATTTTCTTTAGGTGTAACAGATTTATATCCATCTAGTCCTAGTTGGATACAGTGCCAATTACTCTAAGCAGTATTAAAAACCAAAAATAAATCTGAATTGCAAAGAAGTTATAGAACTGCTGTGGCCAAAACAAGCACTAATCCGTGAAGCTGCAAATTTTGAATTTGCATATGTTGCTAAGCACAACTGCTCAACTTAGTAACAGAAACACCTGCTGGTAATATGATCTGCTATGCCAAATACTAGTTTTCAATTAAACAGTTCTTCAACTGAGTTATTTTAATCTTTGGTCTTAGTACTATTATACCTGAGCTGGAGTCTCCACTATTCTTTCTTTGTTAGAGGCATTTTACTAGAAAGTAGAACAGGGAATCATACTGCTACTTTGAATTCAAATCACAGCAATTTTTGTTGTCTAAATACGTTATTTATGGAAGTGGCAGTGGTTCACTAAACCTACCTACCCTTGAAAGTCTCCCTGAAAGAACTGTGCCTCAATATTTAGGTACCAAAGGAGGACACACCATCCAAAATCTACATTCTGCTGCACTATAATACAGACCATTCACCCTCTAAAGTCCCTGGGCTTACCCCTCTACCCCCATCAGCTTTACTACTTCAATCCTTTAGCATCAGGCAAACAGAGAGGAGGCAAAACATTGCAAAATAAAGTAGCTTCTTCATTTTGTCTTTCTAATTCACAACATTCCTTGGAAGGCTGTACACTGGAAAACCAGCTAAGACAACCCCTCCATTGCAAAGCAGTTAAGAAGTTACACTACTAAAGAAAACCTGAAGAAATCAGGAGAAACACACAAAAAGCGGTCAGTGTTTCACAGAGCAGCTCAACTCTTGTGCAGTTACAGCTGCCCAGAGGACAAAGACCACATGGGATTAACTTTGTTCTGCATCCTGCACCTAGAAATAGATGTCCTCTTGTACCAAGGGGAAACCAGGAGTGGCTGACACTCCAAGTCCAGGCAGGATGCCAGTCTCCCACAGCAACACCCTAAGCCTGCTTTCCAGGCTGCCTTGGCAGGTGGCTCACCTGTGACCTTCCAGCCTAGAGATCTCCCAAGGACTGTTTCTGCTGGTCTTCAAAGGAAGTCCTCTGAGTCAGACCTACAGAAGGGCTCCCCTCTGAATCATTCTGTATCTCAAATTGTTCATTTCGAAATTGTCTGAACATGAGAAAGAAATGACAGAGGGGAAGTGTTGCTCCTAACATTAGAGAAACACCTTCAAACACCTATTCTCAACTGCAAAATGAAAGACTTGACCCAGTGAGGCACTTGGAGCAAAGACAGAGGAGGGACCATCAGCTACAGAGAACTTCCTGAACTCCAAGTCAGACACTGCTGGCCTGTGCTCACTGGCTCTTCCAGCCTGCTCCCCTTGGCCTCTCTATCTCAAAACACCTGAGTCTTTTGGGATCTACTTACTTCTTTGCATTTATTTAGCATCTACAGCAAAAGGGTACCCATTTCTGGTAGGCTCTGAGGATCAGCTGGTATCTACATGATTAATAAAAGGATCCTTTATTTGTTTGGCATGTGCATCTACTTCTTTGCCTGAAATGTTTTTGACTGTACTTGAAGTGTACTTGACTGCACTTTCTTGGTCAAAAATTATATGGCAATCCTGGCATCAACGAAATGTGCAAAGTCTGATCTTTGATCCTGGAAGACAAGATTTAAGAGCTTAAAAAACCCACATCTCTAAGTGAAACTGGGTTTCTGGGAAAACCATACACAAGGAATCTGCCAGTCCTAAAATGGAGAAATCTCCATCTTGTATTATCAGAGATGTTAGCTCTGGGACGGAGATTTTCTTCAACACATTCCTCAAAAGCATTTATTGGAAAAGCAAAGCCTGAAAGCCAGAGGCAAGACAATAGTCACTGTCTTGGATAGCAAAATGCAGAACTTGGGTATATGCATGTAAGATGAGCTCCAACTTGAAAAAATGCAGAGATACAAATTCTATCGGGAAACCCTGTGGTAATGTCAGTATCCTGAGGAGGAATTCACACTGCACATAAACTGATGTGATGAACAACAACTTCTGTGCATATTTGGAACTAATTTTTATTTTTCATTTTATTGAAACAAACAAACATCAATCAGCAAATATTCCCAGCTGCATAGCTAATGTCTGAATGCAACTTTGATTCAATGGGGACTCTGTATACACAGGCTTTTCAAATCATAAAAATGTAGAGATAGGGACTTGAGTGCCTGCCAACCTAGCCTTACTCAACTGTTCCTTGGGAGTAGTTTGCTAGAACAAGGAGATCTTTCTTGAAACCAGAATTTAGGACAATAGACCTTACAGAGCGAGGTGTTTTAATCCCTTCTTCCTTACACCCCAAATATTAATGTATATAACTTACAAGATTGAAAAAATGTTTTTCCTGTTATTTTTTTTAAACATAGATTTTGCAGTAGTACCAGGCACGCTGAGCACAACCAGCTCCCTTCCTTCCCCTTCTCCTGTGATTTTCCATTAGTCTACAGTGAAGACAGAGAGTAATGCTTGGAGGTCCCAGTATGCAATTGCAAAAGGATGAAGATGGAAAGTATGTGATTGCTCCAATATTTAGCTCATTAATCTTAAATACTCTGTTTATGCTCCAGTGCATTAATCCAAAATAGTTCTAATTTCAAAGCTGAGAGATAGGCATACTTCCTTTTTAGTTCTTCTCAACACAGTAGCAATTTAATATGTTTCAGAAACTTCAATGTTTCTACAAACAGAAACTGTACATAGAAACTTTCTATATGTAGCAACCATACTGTCCTCATCAACTAGGAATTAAATTTATAGAACTGAAATTATTAATATTTTCTAAATGCTTACGATAATAACACAAACAATAAATAGCAGAAATCACTTGAGAGGCTGCACATGGTATAAATACACAGTCATTTGCTGAGGAATAAAAGAGAACACTGTTGGATTCGTGTATATCACTGACAGTAAGACACTGGTCCAGAACACAGTGGTGCCCAGAGCTGGGCTAGGGAGGATTGCCCGTCACCCAGAGACACTCCAGCTCAGCACTGCCTGCCTGGGACAGCCTGAGCTGAGCACACGGGCACTGATCAGCACCAACAGCTCCTCTGCCTCTGTCACTGGCATTTCTGTGTGCATGTTTCACAACACAGCATAGAGTGATTCAGAGTAGGGTTAACTTGAAAGTTAGATCATGTTTCTTCAACAAGTTGTTTTCTTGAGGTTTAAGAGAGGGACTTACAGCAAAACAAATTATTTCACACTTTTTTCAAATAGGTTGATATTAATTCCAAAGAGCACACAATACTGGTCTCCCAGTGACAAACAATTGATAACAAAGCCAACACATTGACACTGGATCTAACTTATGCAACTAGGATAAAGAATGGAGTAAGACAGATTTGAGAACCAAGCACGTGTGCCTTTCTAATCCTTCAGATCTTTCCACTATCAACAGATATGTCCAACTTGCTCACAAGAGAGTCTAATCTGCTCCTGCAGTTCAGGCTTTCAGTTGCTACCATGAGAGGAGTCCACTGGAGGTGCTACAGACACCAGAGCTGAGACTTCGCACCCAGCCCTCAACCACTGCACTTTGCAGCCCCACGCCTACTGAGGGTGTGCTACACAGTACTTCTTTTCCACCAGTTTGCTTTTTTAAGCCTGGGCAATTACAGGGGCGGGGAAGAGCTACAATAAAAGCAGTAATTTCATGGTTATAGGATCAAGGACTCCAGAGTTGAGCAATATCAACTGACACAGTCTGTGTGAGCTTTGCTTGGACCCTTGGTGCTGACATGTTATGGTTCAGTCCTTTAGTGACACGAACATCTACTCCTTTACATAGGATTTCAATAGTACCAAGGCCTTTTTGATGATGCTGCCTATTCCAGTCCTACAGTAAAATCTTAAAAGATTTTTTAAAAATTTCCATGACACTCACCAGAGGAACAGACCCAGGGCTGTTTTGCAATGTAGGCAGCTGGCTAAAGGACAGAAGACCTCATGTAAGCAAAACTGCAACATCCATTTATATGTTACTACAGACAGGAGAATTCACATGGACGAGAAGCTCAGAAGTACTAGTGGAAAAGCTTCCAGCAGGGCAAGCAAAGCTTCCCACCACCTACAAGATTCAAATCCACAGGAAGCCCTAAGTTCATTTACTTCTAGGGCTACCTTATTTCCAGAGGACTCCACCCTCCAAGGCAAGCACAGCTCCAGATAAACCACTGAAGATACCTGTTCCTTATATAACTCCTCTTCCATCTGTCACAAAAGCTGAAAACAAGCAGGAAAAAACCCAAGAGACTTCACAAGCAGGCAAGCATGGTAAATGCACCTAAAAGTTGCCTCTGGGAACTAACAACCTTTCCTGCACCAGACTCAGATTCCCGGCAGGATGCCAAGCAACTTGCTTCAAACACAGGGGGTTTTTAAAATTTATTTTACATTTTTTCATTAATAATTTTCTTTTGTTTTACCAGAGCTTGGCTTGACAATCTGGAGTGTAATTTGCAGAAAGGCTGGGCACTCAACAGCTGTAACAGAGGTCAAAACAGCTGGGGTTTGAGCAAGAGCAATGTTCAACTCCCCTAAAAAACATCTTGAGTCTGATGAATTTCAGTCTTGGAATCTGAAATGAGTCAATAGCTTTTACATTAACTTGTCTAGCCTGTTGGCCCCTGCCTGCAGAAGGGGGACTGCTGCACACTTGCACATCACTAAAATGTAATGCAAGCAAACTTACTTGTCTGCCCAGCACCTGTGTACTGTTATAATGAGAACTCTGAGAAAAAATTGTGAAGATGTTGATAATTTTGGATTCAGAGCAGGTTTTGAACAGTAGGCAATAAACAGCTCCAGGCCATGCACAGAACAAAAGGTTAAACTAAATTACTGAATAGCTGCTCATTAGATCAGCTCTTACTGTTATATGCATTGTGTGAAGACAGCAGAGGTTGAAACAATGAATGTAACTACAGGAACATTTAATTCCAATAATCCTTGGAGGTGAAATCTCTTGGTTGTCCCCACTTACTGTGTTTTTGTTTACACACTGGAATTTTGAAATGCGTGAATTGAATTCATTTCAGATGAAAGTAAACTGGGAGATGTGCTCCAGGACTGCATTTAATGTGCCTCAACCTTTGGCAAATCTAATGGGATTAAAAAAGAATGCAGAAATGAGACAAATTAGGACACTGACTTCTGGACACTAACTGAGACATGTGGTTTTACAATTTCACTCTTTTTAAACTATTCTTTCTATGTAGCATACCTCTGTAAAGCAAATTGTTTCTCAAATCACTGCTCTGAGAAAGAAACAGACAATGCCTCAGCCACTGAAGGAAATGAAAGTGTCAATATTCTGCACATCTGCCCCTGTATTTTAGTTCTGTGGAAGAGGAAATTTAATACAGATGGACTTGACACCATTAAGAATATCCCCTAAGCAGAAATGCAACACTCCTCTCTGACATCTTGGTTTACAGGCCTGACTTTGTAGGAGACAATTAGCCCACTGCCACACAAGTGCACTTTTTTGGCTTTCCCTTCAGTGACAAGCATCACTGTCTTCATCAGTGCTCCATGTTCAGTGGTTTCAAAACTGCTGCTTATGCAAGACTGAGTAAGTCTTCCTCCTCTTTTATTTTAAACAGATTTTGTTTGTGGCAGAAGTGCACTGAAGTGTGACAACTGCACTGAACTTGGGCTATAATCCTACAGAGAGCATTTCGTAACTTTTAGAATATATTATTTGCCTTGCAGAAGGAATTCTGTTCTTGCAGCTGTAAGGTAAGGAGACCCATATATACGATTAGAGCTGTTTGTACATTTGGACCATGCACAGAATGTATTCAGATGAATGCTTCTCCATAATGAAATATAATTTTAAAAATACTCCAAAACATTGTAACAACTGTTTGGATATAAAAATATAAACAAAATGTATCAGGAGGTCTATTATCTCTCAGAAAGTACCTTCACTCAAAAGTTAATTAGGTTCATATGACAGCCAAACTGAAAAAAGAAATGCAAATCTCTGAATTACACACACCTATACAGAATGTTTAAGGTTGCTAGCAAGCTGTGTCCTTCCATAAACACAGTTATGTAAGCCAGTATTTGGTCAGTGGCTCTCCCTAAAGTACTTGCTCCCTATCTTGCAGTCAGAAAGACCCCGGGAATCATTAACATGCTGATGACAACTACTGCATGTCCCCTGTGACCCTCTGCCACAAGGCACAACCGAGGCCCAGTTCTGCAGCTGGAGATAAGCACATTTCCTACAGCTGCTGACTGTGCTGTGCCCAGTCCCACTCAGCCTGCTCCAGGAGTGGCTCCTGCCACCTGACCAGTCACTTGGCTGGCTTTATCTTAGGAACTCCGGGAAATGAAGACTAACAAAAATAACTGCAAGATTAACATGGGCTCCATAATCCAGAAAATCTCGCTGAAACCTGATGGCTCTGGATTTTTAAATTTAGTGCCTCTAATAATGCAATCCTCCTCTGCCTCTTCTTTTGGAGACCTGAAATATTACAGGGAGAAGAGACACTTGTGAGCTGAATTCACATCGTTTCCTTTTTCCCTCTGTGATAGTACCTGGCTCCCTCAGGAGCAGATCCTAGTGCTTTAGTCAAGGAGCTCACAAATCAGGTTTGTTTAGTGAGGCTGCAGCCTCTCCCCCTGAAATGTCTCCCTCTGGACAGCGGTGACACTGCTTCAGTTTGCATCAGCCCCTTGAGGGGCTCTGAGGTTTCTCAGCAGCCTGACAAGTATATGACACTAACTATGCTATAAAGATCAGTGTTTCCGTTTCTTCTTTCTCGGAATGCTGGTCTTCCAGGAGATCTTAAAAAGGACCTAAAAAGCAGACCTTCTGGATGGTGAAAATTTCTGCACGTTACAGGACTCTAACTGGATCTGTAATTCAAGAGTCCAGGTTGCGTTTCATTGCACTCTGAAGTACAAAAGGAACGAAACCAATGAATAAGTCCACAGAACATTTTCTATAGATACAAAATTCATGATTACTAGTCTCATCAAGAGTGTAAATGCATTTGCACCATTCTTCCAAACACGCAAGACAACAGTAAGAACAGGAAGTTCAGTCCCTTTTTCTCCAGAGATTAAGAATGACTCGTCTGTCTGTGGATCTCAGGCTCCCAAAGCTAGTAAAAGACCTTTGCAACTACTTCTCAGAAATACTCAACTTAGTATGTCCCCATTTTCTGACACTGTAAATAAAGTGTTCAGCAAACTTAAAAATTCTCCCCACCATCCTGAGCACATCATATTAGCTCTCAAATTCTGAAGACAGTCTGCAACTTATTAGCATTAAATACTGCCAAAAATGTTACATGAAATTAAAGGTGATACTGAAATGCAATGCAAACTTGTGAAGAGGAATAGGGATGAGTCTTCAGGGGAGGAACAGCAGATGATAAAGAATGCATATTGTTATTAAAATAGCAAAATATCTAGTCTTATTTTGCAGATAAGCGCCAAGTGTTGTGTCTCCCTTCCAAGCTGCTCAAATAAACAGTGCTGCTGCCAGCCTGTGTAACAGGAAAATTGCATCTGTTCCGACTGGCAATCCAGACAGCACATGCACTCAAGGCCTGACGACTGAAGACTAATACAGCACATTTAAAGGATAAGTGTGCTTTGTGCATTGAGTGCATTCTTCTCAAAGATGGTCCATTAGTAATACTGAGAAACGCTCAAGTACCTTCACCAGTGACATACTCAAAAACACAGCAGCAGCTAGCGCTAAAACATTTATTTGCTGGCCTGAAAGCAGACTGGGAGAAAAAAAAGGCTTTCATTAAGCTAGACAGTTGTTTCAAATGAAAATGTGTATTTGATGAACCACTTTGCCTGCAGTTTAAAGGCATACAGTGAAGTACCCAATAGCCAGTGCTTTTGAAAGCTTTTTAAGGCTAATTATCCTTCCCAAAGATGCACACTCCATCCCCTTTCTCAACAGAAAATTTCTATTGTGCTTACACACAAAATACAGAAAATGCTTAAAACAAACTGAAGCACAATATGTGTTCACTCGAACTCTGACTTCAGCATTTGGCATAAGCTTCCTGAAGAGATGGCTGTCAGTGTAGACACATCTGAGTAAAAACTGTCACCCTTGGATGAAAGGAATAAAAAAAAAATTAAAGTATCTTATGAATCGCGTTAATAACTGTTTCTATGTTATGTCTTTAAAAGTGTATGGAAAATGTTGTGTATCCTACCTCTATACATTAGGAGCTGCTTAACCATGGAAGTTAATTTTATTGTTTTGTTTCCTTCCAGCACTTTCTAAAATGCAAACATAATTGACTTGACAGCCTGAATGCTGCTACCAAACCTCTCCATTCCTGCTGCCAGGCACTGATCTTTTACCTGGCTTCACTGCTCTCATCACCGCCCGCGACGCCTTCAGCACCGCCTCATAGACAGCCCTCTGGTCAGCAGTGAACTTCCCGTTGGCAGGGAAGGTGCAGGTGATGTCAGAGCCGTAGCAGTAATACTCTCCTCCCATATCAAACAGGCTGAAAAGGAAACACAGGGGAAAGAAATGAAAATTTAGTTCCAAAATAGTAGATTATAGTGGACCTTTCTCTTGCCCTGCACTTAAAATCATCTACATTTTGGTAGCTTGCCATATATAATCACTACTTGAACACTGTTCTAAGTAAAATGGGATGACAGGCCCTTGGAATCTCCTGGCAGAAGGGTATCTGCATTCCATTTGGCTGAAATGGACACCCTTATGGGCTGTGCTGGTCCAGGATGAAAATGCTCAGAGAACACAGGAAGGAAGATAAAAAGTACATGAAGAATCCACTTCAAGCTCCTCAGTTCCAGTTTCTAGGACTTCTGAGAAGAAAAACATGTCCTTTTTTTCTTTCCTGAGAAATTCTAGCACCACATACAACATCCAACATCCAAAACAGAACCCACTTAACAAAGAAACATTAATAGAATAAGGATTATGGAAAGATCCAACCATAAAAGTACACACAGTACAGCTTTCTGTATCAGAGGCAGAAGAAAAATTATTAGGTGTTTTCTTTTATGGGAACAAAAAAACTGGCTTACCCCTTGAGAAGCGTATTTATTCTATACATGAATAAAAGACCCACCGATTGCTCAGCTGCCAGAAATCAATCTACAAGAATAGCAAGTGAGACTCTACACCCTTTTGAGGATCATGTTAGACATTTGCAGCACTATGCTTCTCAAGCCTGCTTGATATGGCAGTGCACAGCTTTCAGCAGGCTCAGAAATCAGTAAATAACCAAATAACTGTTTGGACCAGACAACACTTGAGCAAATAACCCCCTTGGTTCATCATATATTGATTACAAGACGGCACATTTTACACACAAGACTTTGATCTTGACACAGGATTTGTGTTACCTCCTGATTTCTATGGTAATGAGTCAGAGTTGAAATCTGTGAATTTAAGTCTTCTTCCAACCACCCCAAACAACTATATGAGAGGCTAATCACCATAAGAAATATGGTTTTCCTTCACTGTGTTTGAAAACCTTGGAGTTTTCCTCCTCTTGCTGCTTTTTCACAGCAGGGTCAGTCAGACAGCACAAGTAGAAGGCAGGGCACTTCACTGGGGCACGCTCTCTGCCACTGAGTCTTAATTACAGCAGTGATTAAGAAAACTGCAGTGTAGCTCTGTCCCCAAACATCTTACGTGACTAGGTAAGGATAAATATAAGCTACCACAAAAAGTGCTATCACACTTGGCTGTAGCTGATCACCTTTTCCAACGTAACTGCTACTGAAAGCAACAGACAGTGAGTAAACAAAGGCAATCATGACAAAACTAAAGAATATTTCAGCAGGGCTAGGACTCTTTTTGCTGCATTGCAAAGACACATACTCATGAAGATTTGCTCCAAGAACTTTCAAAATTCACTCTCCATGAACAAATCTCTGCACTGAGTGCAAGGCCTGCCTGAAGTCTTCAGCAGGCTCCCCAAACCAGGCTCGGTTCAGCTGCAGAGAGACTTGCAGGACCGGAACATCAGGAACAACCCCAGTGGGTGCAGCTGCAGAGCTGGACGAGGCTTAAAGCTACAGGAGCAAACTCCACAGGAGAGAGCTACAGAGAGAACTGCTAAGGCACCTGTGTGCACACTGAGCTGATACAAACACTACCTATGTCCACTTAAATATGCAATACGGAATGGTAATCCAGAAAGTTGCCAGTTGAAAAAAGATACAAAACAGGCAGCAAACGTCAGATCCAGAGGGTGAAAAAACCAGGATCAGACACCAACATAGAAACCGTAAGGCAGCCTGGCCAAACCTCAAAATCAGAAACTCCATCAACACTGCCTAAGTGTTGATTTTATGGTTAGACTTGCTTCTAAAAATAACTAAAGATACACATAAAAAATCTACAGATACAGAAAAGCGGTTGCAGCAACTGAGAATCATGAAAGAGGCTGCTATATGCTGTAATGTAGCAACAAGAAACAGATCAGTTCTAAATCTTTGAACCTGTCCCAGACTGACCCTTTCAAATCACAAATCAAGTTTAAAGATGGTTTGTGGGATCTGCAGCAGTTCTGTGGCCTAACTCGGCATGGTGACAGTAAAGCTGTGACTAACAACTCGTGAACTCCCTGCACATGTCTACAGCAAGTTGCTATGCTTTGTATATTTTATTGTATATTTTACCTGCAAAGTAGTTATTCTGAACTTACCAGAGGCAGAATTTTAGCTATGTCTTTAACCTTACAATTATCAGCATTTTCTCAAACCCATTCATCACTCAGTGGCTCTTAAATAGTTTTTGAGTTACTGGAGAACTAAGCAATAGAAAAAAAGCATCACAAAGCTGATGGTATACCAAAACAAGGCTCACAAGCTAAGAAGCACCATTTGTTCCGGTCTTTTGGCTTCCAGACAAGAGGAGACATGAGGGAAGATGATCCTTCAAATTCCACCACAGATCACAACACACCATCCAGCCTGTATGCTTCAGTGAGAAAGCATCCAAACCAAACAGGACATCTGGGAGATATTTTGGCTCTTATTGGGAATTCTCTTCCATTTAACTTCAGTTGGGAACATATCCATTAGCTAAAATGTTGCCCAAGACATGGAAACAGACCAAATATTGTAGTTATACTGAGAAAATAATGGGAGCCTGAGAAGATCCCAGTTTCGTATACGTGCTTGCCAGGCAAAATAAGTGGTGAAGCACATTTATATCAAACAAAATGTATGACAGCTACTATCTTCTCCTGTTGATTAACCAGAAAAAAAATTCTAAAAGAAGGTTCCCTAGAAAAAATACATTTATTTTACCCTGAAATTAGATGGCAAATTGCTAGTGAAAAAGACACTATTAGTGCATTCTAGTTCTCAACTGCATGTACAAAACTACCTGTCAGATAGTGTAGTTTTAAGAAAGTGACATACAGAAACAACTACATAACATTATTTCGACAGTTATCAAATGTAGCAGCAATATAAACAAATTAAATGCATAAATGAAAATAGGCCTTACAAGCATCTTGATCTATGGCTTACCTCTTAAGAGCTGTTTAAAACAGATCAACATATGCAATAATATCATGAACATTCTCCAAACTCTATTATATTTCCCCCTTTTAGATAAATTAAGTGCTACACATCTAGCAGACTGTAAATGTTGTCATTACATATACATTGTATATACATTACATTTTGCACAACAAAAGTTAACTGTGAATTCAGTTTTCTGCTGAATGATGAAAAACTTCATTCTAAAAAAACTCTTTCACCACTCATTTTTCAGCAAGAACACAATTATGAATTGCCGATTTCAGTGAGATTATGTGTCTGAGGCTGTCAGGTTTCTGAGGCATTTGGAAGGGATGGTGAAAAGGGAAGGAGTGTTGCTGACCAAAGAGAGACATTTAGTTTTATGTCAAACTTTTCATTGATTTAGCTTGAAGCTGAGGAGGTCAGCTCAATCTCTTTCAAAACCTGAGAGAGAAGCTAATCTTGCTTTGCATCATTTTGTTGTGAGCAAAAGCAACAAACACCTTCATTTCAGGGTGAAAAGTGCATGATGTATAAAGCAGATTTAACAGTCAGAAGACCTGAGCACCCCCTAAAAATTCCATGCTACTGTTTCAATTTATTTTCTAGAACGATTAGGAAGCTATACCATAAAAAAAGATGCACAGCAAAAATAGTCCAAACTTCTTGGAAGTATGGGTATAGCTCTCCCAATGGAGGCTTCAGTTCTGTGTGTATCCATAACATTTCCTACAAAACATACTGCAAAATACTGTAAACATTACTAACTAAAACTGAACAATGCAAAGTATAAGAAAAATCAGATAACCTGTCCATTGTTCTACTGACAGAATGCCTTGCTTATGTACCAGTAATCCAACATTAGCCAACAGCATCAGAAAACAAGGTGCCTTCTGCCTGCTTTATAAGTCACCTTCAAAAATAACTAAGAGCATTTAATTTCTTTCACAGGAAAAATCTAAACCCGCAAGTTTAAATCATTTAGCACATAAACCAGTGTCATAGTCTAAAAGAAGGAGAAACGTGTGTGACATGGCACGGCCTTGCAGCAAGGCTTGGCTGGACATGCCCCTCCTCACAGCAGCTCCTCAGCCCTTCCCTGCAGCAGCTCTTCCATGTATGACCCAACTGGGGCTCTGCTCCCCGTGCAGCAACCCAGGAGGGGAGTTTGCAGGAAATATTTCAAGTCCTGTCAATTTTAAAGTGAATACAGGCTTGTAAGTCAATACTGGAACTGAAACACAACATGATGCACAAAAGCTCCTTTCCCTCCTGTCCCTCTGAAACAAAACAGATGAGTAAGACATGGCTGTGTTACTTTCAAAAAATATTGGCACCACAAAATGCAGATTTATAGTTACATTTTTTGCTTTCAAGCCAAGAAAAATAATATGCATTTTGATATCGATTTTAGCTTTCTTAACCTTTGACTGTGAAGCATCATGAAACACTGCATAACACTTCAAATTTGAACACTGTGGGCTATAAAGAGTCATGGTTCTTTTCTTCAAAAAGTCACTGTATACCATTTTTTAAAAATAAAGCATCATCTTCCTTTAAGCATGTGTTTTACTTTTATAGGCTTGCTGACACTTTTACTGTCAAATAATTTGAAACTGCCAGGCAATGAAGCAAATTATGGCCAATATCACAATGGGAAGCAATACTTTATTTGGGATATCTGAGCCATGGTGTGTGAATTGTTATGATCCAACCACCAACCCAACCCAAAGACAAGCTCTCGCAGGCATTTTTCGGGAAGCCTACAGCTACTCCCATGAGCTAACACATAAAGCTGTCACCTTCCTGCTCTACAGATCTGCTTGATCTGTACACTCAGAACTGGATCTCCTCACAAGTTATAAAATAATTACTCTTTTGCAGTTGTTAATGTGGCAGAGCAATGACTGGGGTGAAAGCCAGGTGGATGTCCTTGTGCAATGCACCCCGACACAGACTTGTACTGAGCATCACCTGCCTGCAACCCTCATCCTCCTCAGAGTCTGTTCTCAGGACAAAAATCTTCCCTTCCCCTGGCTGCGTTTGCAAGACTAGCAATTAGAAAACTGATATTGCCCTATCTTACCGTGCCCTCCTCAACCCTCAGGTTAAGCAGGTATAAATACTGAAGCACTTTACTCAGCAACATTTACTGAGGTTTTAGGGGTTTGAGCCATTATTAACCAACACACCTATGCACAGCCACACAGATGAGCTGGTGCCAGCCAGTCTTGGGACAGCAGGAATAAAGGTACATACAGTCTTCTCCTCCTCTTATTGCAATAAAAGCAGGTCATCCCCAGCTGGAGATTTATGCTGTGTGATCTCAGCATACTCTGCTCTGAGTTCACAGGCACTCTGTGCTTTATACTTCATGCAGCAATTAAATCCTTAAGTATTCACACACTACAAAATCCAACCATTTATTTGGTTAAACACTTCTAAGGCAATTTCAAGCTTAAAGGAACTAGGTATCAGCATTTCTGTGAGATATGTTTTGGAAACAGGCCAAATGATTTGGAAATAGGGTGTTTAAACAGCAGACCACAAGAATGAATTATTGTAAATGATATCACAAGGAAGAAAACAGAGAGTTAAGTGATACATACGTTTTCATACACTTGCATCTTGACTAGCCAAGACTTACCAATTAAAAAAGCAGCACTGGGTAAGATAACATCACAAACCTCAAGAGAGAATTGGGACAGTATAGTGTATAGTCCTACCATGCTCAGGAAGAGGTTTTTTAAGAGAAGCCTTGCTGTGACCAGCTTCCATCTGACATGGCAGACAAGGAGCTTGTACTGGCTCTGCCTTGAAGCCAGACCTGGCTCAATGGTTTAAAGCCAGCTTTTTGTCATCAGCACCCATGGAGTCATGAATAACCTTAAAAAGATGTTGGAGAATACATTTTGTGTAGGAAATTTGATTCTGGGTATTCACAAGAAATCAAGTTTTTGCTTAAGCTTCCTGTTCAAAAGAAGAGGCTGTAGCCACACGGGTAAATGCAGGTACAGAGACACCAAACAGCTACATGACCACTCTCCATCCAGCTGCAAGTTAGGTAACCATGTGGTCCCACATTTATTGTTTCTCCTCAGCTGTGTCTTTTCATCTTGTCTACCTGCTCCATAGCCTTTCCATCATCGGTCCTCTTGTACCACTGTCTCACTTCAGGCTTTCCCAAAATACCTCAAAGATACTGGGAGGCTTGTCTCAAACTTTTCTCACAGAAGACGACAAGATTTGCCACTAACTAAGCTTTGCTCAGATAGAAAGAGGGTGATAAAAATAAGTATCTCTGTCTACACTGAATTTTGAAGGAGAGAGGATTGCCTGCCTGTATCTCTACAATTCCAACTACAGAGACTTCAGTGGCTGTAGCAAGAATACACAAAAGTTTGATCTGGCTGGATTAAAAAATAGAAAAGAAAGCAGCCAAACACAAAAGCTTCACTAGGTGTTGGTGCCTGTACTGCTCAGGATTTCCCCTCACCATCACAGACACAAGACACTGGCTCACAGAATCAGAGCAGCAATGTGGTGGTGGGTGCTGTACCCCTGGCAGGGAGTTGTGCCCCTGCTCTGCTGCTCCAGCCATGCTGCTGAGAGAAAACCAACAACAGTGTGTGGGAGTGTCCTCTCTTACAACTATTTGTGCCAAGCAGACCTTCAGATCCATTCCTCCCACAGGATATGAAATCTAAATCTCACTGAATCCACCAAATGAGCTGCACGTAAGAGCTGGTTCAGTAAACACCCACATATTACTAGTAAGATTGCTACTTTCATACACAAGTTAAGGAGGAGTCCCTTGCTTACAGCATTTATCCCCTGAAGAAATCTATGACAAGATCCTTAAGCTTCTGCACTAAATAAATCGATTTCCATTATCAAATATAAGCCCTCTTCCACCCCCATGCAGTTTGCATTAATGCCTTCTTAAAAATTTTAAGTTTGCCCAGAACAAAGAGCCAAAAAAATCTTCTGATTGGTTTGCTCACAGATAAATTCATTCCCAAGTGCCATTCTCAGTGTTTCAGCTAAAGCAGTGGGATGTTTCTGATACAGAGGTGCTGCAGACAAATAACAAGTACTGGGAACACCATGACAGCACTGCTGGGTTGGGGGAAGGAGGTGACAGCAATGAAGGTTCCACAAGATGCAGAAGGCAGCTGAATACCTCAGCCAGATCCATGCTGACAGTGTGCCAGAAACCAGGAGCAGGCTCAGGGAAAGTTCTGACAAAAGGGTTACCTATCTGACTTGTCTTTTTGCTGAATGGATGATTTATTTTCTCTGTCTTTACTACCCTAATCATTATCCATTTTTAACAGACACATTTAGTAAGTCTCTCAACTTACTCTCTTTAGCAGTACTCTCTTTAGCAGAGTACTCTCTTTAGCAGAGACAGTTTGCTGAAAAGTCAGCAGAGATGACAGCCAACCCCAAGTTTTGGCTAGTTGCCATCCTTTAGGAGCCTCCCCGTTGGAAAGGCAGTATCTGGGGCATTCATGGCTGCAGCTGACTTGCTCAAACAAGGAGCAAGGAAGTCAGAGCTGCAGGGAAGAGAAGGGTGCATGCAGGGAGAAACCTGTATTGGCAGCTGAGTACTTCCCAATCAACATGATGACAGCAAACCTCAAAAATGCTCACCAGAATGTGTCTTACCAGCACAGGGTAAGAACAATACAGCTACATTTGAAAGTTACCGAGCTTTTGCAGTTGACTAAAGCAGTCCCTTTCTAGATGCCTACTGAGCAGTGGAAGGTACTGAAAGAGAATTGTAAAAGTTTGATACTTCCAATAAAGGCCATGATTCTTGGGTGCTGACATTCAGAACTACAAGCCTTAGCTTTCAGCAGTTGTTTCTGGACACTCTGACCTGTGTTGCCCAGCCTTGACAAACAACCATCGGAGATCACCTGAATAGGTGAAGGGTCAGACCTTACTTAATGATTTTACTGTAAATATTGTCAAGTTTTCCTAGGTGTGTATGTGCATGCTCACACACACGTGTCCGTGAAAGTAAAAGGCTAACACTTCCAATGTCTTTCCATGATGAAAACTGGGCAAGTATCCAATGGCACAGGTTCCCTTAGTTTTTTAGATAGCCTATGGTTTTTTTGGTGATTGTTCAAGCAACTTCCAAATTATCAGTTCTCAAATGGAACACAACTAACAGGAGTTTTAGAATACTCTACAGAAGCTGACAACGGAGTGAAAACCCCCTGAGAAGACAGTTGCTATCCTTTCCCCGGACATGTCCAAATGTTCAAGCCAAGTGCACAGTAGTGAAGGTAACAAGTAGTATTTCCAAAAGGTAGGCTGCCCATTTCCCAGCTGAGCATGTTATTTTGCCTGTAAGAACGTTACTTTCCTATTTGAAAGAAACACCCACTCCTCATGGCAGCACGTGAACTGGAAGTACAGCACTGCATTGTGCACGTGCAATTGGAAATACTCCTCCCTGACCAGCTCAGTGGGCTCAGCCCGGGTGTGGAGCAGCACCACAGCAGCAGGGCTCCTCCTGAGGCTCTGCCAGGCCTCTGCCCTGGGGTAACACCAGATTCTCTGGACAGACACAAGGCAAGACCTAACACTGACCTGAACACAAGGACTGGGAATTACATCTGATTCAGGGGGAACACATAGAACTTGTGCTAGGGACTAACTGTACCTTCCCTCTAAGCCATACAGTGGTTTAAAATTCAGGCAGACTCCCACTAAAATTGTATTTTGACCTACACAATTGAGTTCCACACACCAATGAGACAGATTTTGCTATTGAATTCTATTCAACACAAGCAACATCCATCAAGTGTACTTCTATCATACTTCATGTGCATCGGTATTAAAGACCACCATAAAAAGTAGATTAAAAATCCAACAGCAGCCAGGTTTTTTCAGAATATGCTGGGAATGCTAAGCTAAAACTCTGACAGATAAAGCTCATAGTTGACAATTAAAAAGACATTTCATATACATTACAGACAGCACAAATTACAAGGCAGAACATAATACAGCACCTAAAGGAAAGCTAAAATTTGTTACGGCAAACGCACTACTAATAGTTAGTGATCTGGGCTTTGGTTAAAAGGCTTATACATTTCTGACAGTAATCAACCTCACAGCCTGAATTAACCAGTATTAACAGAACATATTCAATTACAGTAAAATTATTGTTAATTCTAGCAAATACGTTTCTCTATTTTTAATCAAATTCAATTTTTCTGAATTAGCATAAAATTAATATAGTCCATAGGTACAACAAAATGAAAAATACCTACACTTGATGAAAACAGCAAATATTAATCAAACCAGAGGAATCAAGCCAAAGGAATTATTTCAGAAAGGGATAGCTAGGTAATTTTGCAATCAACCAGTAAATAATAGCAATGTACTTCGTATTATTATTAGAAACAAAACCATTACTACCAACAAGCTGTTTCAAAACTGCAGACTGAAAAGTTAAAGCTAACCATAATTTTTGCATATTATTACAGCACTGAACTTTAAAATGCATAAAAGTGCACAAGGCCAAATGAAAATACTAGTCTCACCCACATAAAATAGTTGAGCATTTACATCTGACACATTAACATCCTGAGATCTTAAAAGCAGTACTTTCAAGAAGTAATAAATACACTATTTTATACCGTAGGATAGATGGTTTTAATAGCAGACACTGAAGGACTTGGGTTGGAAAGGGAAGTACTTCGATTATCTGATGGCAAAAGAAGGTCAGTTCCTACTTTTTAAATGCAACATTGCCCTCACCTGGACAAATGAATTTTGGTTCTAGGTTGATATTAGTATTGTAAAACTCGAGAAGATACTGAGAATTCCAAAAAAAGAGTCTGGAAAACAGACACAGCAAACCTTTATCATCTTTTCTTGCATACCTTTTTCAAGCTCACCTAATCTTTTGTTGACTTATTGAAAATCTTCCAAGATTTTCCTGAAATAAATGACAGCCACTCAGTACTCACAGAAAGTCCTTCTATATTATACACTTACTCATTCCTGCAAATAAGTGAATAGTGCATTTCCTACAAATAAAACTGTATAATATTATGATAAATATGTGGATATAGTTTCAATGCAACATGTATACTGCTCATGCATAGTGTGTGCATATATAAAAGATAAATACACATGGGTTATACACAAATTGATAAATATTTTGATTATAGAAAACTGTATATTATGCTTTGAGGTCAAAGAATTAAAATCAGATAACTAACTTTTATTTTAGCTAATAGAAGGCTTAGCCATGAACAACTGAATCTGGCCAGTTCTTGCAGGAAGCAACTTTCTTTTGTGATATTCTTCACAGAATCACAGAATGGGCTGAGTTGGAAGGGACCCAAACGGATCACTGAGTTCAGCCCCTGTCCCTGCCCAGCCACCCCACCAACCCTGCCCTGTCCATCCCTGGCAGCGCTGCCCAAACGCTCCTGGAGCTCTGGCAGCCTCGGGGCTGTGCCCATTCCCTGGGGAGCCTGGGCACTGCCAGCACCCTCGGGGAGAAGAACCCCTCCCTGATACCTGGCCTAAACCTCCCCTTCTTCACACACCTTGGACTGACCAGCCACTCCAAGGAGCCTGAAAACTGTCCTTTGTCTCTTTTCAGTCATTAAAAATCAAAAGCCCCAAACACTCAGCATCTTCCCTCTCTGCTTCACCCAGAACATTTCACAACTACCCATCCTTGCAGTCAGGAAAAACTCCCTGTGATGAACAAAGCTCCTGAAATGACAATAGGAGAGGTGCTAGAAGGACCTTTTGAGAGCACCACAGGTAATAATAAAAAGAAAACAATAAAAGCTACATACAAGTGCCAAATGGAAGGAAGCAAACCCAAGTCTGACAATTCGAGCAGAACGCATGCATGTAAAGGCAGTGCTCCCAGAAGGCTGCTGTGTGTTTGCTCTGGCAAGTACAGGATGTCACCAGTATGAAAACTTGGGCAAAGCTCGCCTCTTTCCACAGCGCTTCTTTTAGTGCCCCCTGCTGTCAGTATTATTCTGATGATTTAAAGTTGCAATGGTATTTTAAGGAAAGAAATAGAAACAAAATATGCCTCAGAGTTAAACTATTCAGATAAAGGCTTTCTGCAATACTAGACAGTCTTCTCTATCCCCAGCTCTATTTGACTAAGCAAAAAACAGTGCTTGTTGATATAGCCAAGACACATATAAATTACATAACATTATGCTAAGATGGTATTTTTATGACAGATGTGTTTGGTTTTGTGACACTAACAAGTACCTGAATGCAATAAGACTATTTCCAGGTAAACCTTGTTTTACTGTCATCCGCAGCAGTGACGGCATGTCATGAGAACAGCAGTGAGCTTTTGTATTGGAGACATTGTGTCACCAAGGATACTGTACTCTGCCCAATGCTGTCATTGAAATCAATAAATTATTTCAATGAAGTAAGTCATCAATAAGAAATTATGCAAGTGTTAAAAGAAACAGTCAAATAAACTGAAAGACATCATCTGATGATCTAACCTGCTGCTATTTAAGCTTCTAAAGCTAGTTTTATTTTATAAATAATAGATAGCCCTGCTGTGAATACAAGCTTAATGGATTCTCTCTTAGGTCTGCTGCACTTCCCAAGCAGTTGATGCTGGTTGTACTGCCCTTATTTATGCTTTCATCCAAGCCCTCTTAATAACTTACACTCTGCTCCTGGCTCCAGCAAGGAGCAGTGTCCCCCTTCCAGCTGCCAGTGCTGCACCAGGCCCTGGCACCAGAGTGCCCGTGCTCCTCAGGGGTGTGGAGCAGACCCTACCCAGCCTCGGGGGTCTGCTGTTCATCAACACTGTAACTTAGGAGGATATTTCAAAAGGTTTAAAATGCTGGTTTTGCAGCAGAACAGACAATTATTTTCATTATTTTGTAAAGCCAAAATGGATCTACTAACCCCCAAAAATGTCATTAAGTGCTTGAAGGTCAGTAAACCTGCCAATGAGAGTTGTTTATGAAGTGCTGAATTTTCACTGAGGTACATTTGTCAGATGCCATAAAAATACCAAGACCTGCAACTCATGACACGTGCAGAAAAGCACCTCAGGTAATAGCTTTATCTATTTCAGTTACATCTGGGGTCAGGCTCATTTTCTTACATATTTATTATTTAAGCGTAAGCCCCATCATGAGGAATCAGTCTTTATTTTAAGATCACAGAAGCATTTTCTATTTGCCAAACATTGCAGGAGCCCTGCTGATCAACTGCAACAGAACAATCAACTCCTGCCATGCATTTGGCACACGGCAATGCCAGGAACCCACCAAGGCAGGCTGCATGAGCCACCAGGCTGCAAATCAAATGCAATAAACTATAATTTTACTCAATAACTTCTCAAATCAAAACACAAAATATACACTTCAGGTTCATACCTCTGATGGTTTCCAGAACAAACCAGCAGACCACAAAGGTGGGCAGAGACTTTTGCCTTGCCCCAGGCTGCCTCTGCTGCACGTGGCTTTGATGTTCCGTGCTCTCCCTTCCCCTCTCTCCCCAGCCACGGTGTGACTCCACACTGCAGCACTGGCAGGGCAGGGGCAGCAGACAGAAGACAGGACCCAAGGCAATTTGCTTCCACTATTTTTAAGGAAGCTTTCATTTTCCAGATGGCAGATGCTGATTAGTTGAGACTTTTTCATAGAGGCACACTGGCTCTGACTGAACTTGTGGCTGCTGTTTCCCAGGGTCAAGTCATAACTTCCAGCCAAAGTCAGAGATCAGTTTAGGAAAGCTGAATTTCCACCTCCCACAAGGGCCTGCTGACCGTTGAACCAATATCTTTCTGCAGTGTGAACAAAAGCAAACTGCTCATGAGACACTTGCCCAGAAGAATGAGCCACGTGGGGGCTGCCATTGATGAGCAGGAGTCTCAGGTGCACATTTACTCTTGATTTGTACATAAAGGAGTCAGATCTCTACTCATTTAATTTATTTGGGTTACTGTCTTCTTGAGTAGCAGCTTTTAATTTCATACTACTCCTCACCAAACTTTGAAAGACCTTTGATTTTCCAAAATGCTGGAAGCCTCTTGTGTGCAAGGCAAGGGACTGCAAACTACAAGTACTTTTGCTTATGACTTCACTTTCCCTACTACCAAATGCAGTTACAGCCTCAATACAGAAACAGAAGGGGCCCTGGCATCCAACTAGTAATGCAATACCTGGAGAGGATGCAGTGAACCTCAATCCAGGGCTCAGTTCCAATCCAAGATGTCAGAGCTTTAAGATGACAGAAGAAAACCAGCATTTGTGAACAGCCTGGCTGTACATCATCACTGCAAGCTGTGATTTGCAACATTCCAAGTAGAAGATTTTATCTGAAGTTAATACTGAGTAGAAGGGCCAAGTGCCCACAATGGTGAACCAGCCTACCCGTTTATCTGGGTGACTGTTCTGACCACAGACCCCTGCTTAGGAAAAGTGTTTGGTTTAGAGCACATTGATCATTTAAATGTTCACCACAGAATGCAATAGTACATGAATCATTTATACAAAACACTGATTTGCTGCTATTGCAATATTTACTTTTAATATCCATACCAGTTAAATGCCTGCATCTACTGAACACCCCTAAAATACTGATTTCCTTCTCTGTCCATCATAGTGCTTTGTGTTAGATAGCTACTTCAATATTTAACAGATTGAAAAGGATAGCCCTGCTTAGCAAGACAGTGTGTATTAACAAGAAGTGTCAGAAATTCCCTTGATAGTCCTTTGTTTTGCACTGGGATCTTTTAGTGTAGAGGCTGTAGCTATAAAAGGTGTGGATTATGATGCAGTATCAGAGATGCAATTCCATACCAGTTTATTACAGAAGCAATAAACCCACCTGATATAGGTTAATTTTAAACAATGAGCATCGTAAAGCCAGGCTCTTCTAAACCTGCCACAGCTTTTGAAGAAGTCAGAATAAAAGCCTTAAAAAGATATAAAAATGCAACAACACAAGTATTTTGGCTTATGATCTTCTTTTGATACAACTAAATCCTTGTTACTTATATTTTAGAAAGAGCAAACAATGCATGCACTCAAGCATTTCATAGAAGCAAAGCCTTAGTCCTCCAAATGTATTTTTTCTAATATTCAGGTGCTTAGTTGATTTATTTATGATACTTACTGCACTGCACTGCTTTGTACATAAAAAACCTGAGCAGCACATTTCTGCAAAACCCATGAATGTTATTCATATCCACTAAGTAATGTTAAGAAAAACATACGGAATTCTACTGAATAATTTATTAAAAATCATACCAAATATCCAATCTCCCAATTCTTTTACATACAACTGTATGAATAGTTAAACTAATATTATACCAAAACACTGTCAGAAACAGAAATAACCCTTAAAATACTCTTACCTCTTTTTCACCAAAAGTAAAGTCTATTTTATTCCCCATGTTCAGGGCCTCCTAAGACTATCCAACAGAGGGCTCCCCATAGCTGTTAAAAAGCTTAATAGAAAGCCAATATATGAATGCTAATATACACACAGCTCCCCATAGCTGTTAAAAAGCTTAATTGAAAGCCAATATACACACACAAATCAGCACACTGTCATTTTAATGCCCTCCTCCTGTATGTGCACACACATCCATCTACACCCAAATCAGACATTTGTAAAGTCACACAGTGAAACCTCTCAGGTAGTGCCTTGGTGGAATTTGTATGCTGCTCATGGATGCTACCGCAACATTTTTTCTGAAAAACTATTTTTAACTGTGGAAAATGAGTGTGTTTTCAAATTGTCTTTACAGAAATTAAATTACTTTTTCTTACTAATTTTGTATTCTCCCTTGAGAAAAACACTAAGGAAACAGTGTGAAGCAGAGTGTGCTCCCTGAGTACCAGCCCGTGGGAAAGGCAGGGAGCCCGGCAGGTGCTCTTGCACTGGGGCACCATTTCTGACACCCACCTGCACCTGATAAACCTCCCACCAAGACCAAGGTGCAACCAGACCGTTTCAGCAAGAGGTTATTCCAGACTCTGTTAAATCTTGTCCTCTTTGCTGAGGCAGGGCTGCTGCTCAGCAGTTTTGAAATGCTGAAGTGATAGATGTATTTGGTAGGTTATGGTTTCCTGACGTTGAGATATCTGAGGCTGATAAAACCCAAACATATTTAGACTTTTCCAGTACTGCTTTTCCAGTACTACCAGAAAATAATTTTTTTAATTACGTCTTGTATGAGCTCTTATGGTTTAAGAAGGACTATAGCCATCCACTAAACCATCCTTGGAGACAGTAAGTGAAAGATTGCTACACATACCCTTCATCCTGAGGTCTCCCTCAACATTTAAAGACCTCAGTTTTAAATATGGGATATCCTAATGCACTGTGGCATATCTTTCCTCAGTAATATATGCTGACAATTTCTGTATGCTACACACCTTTTCTTTTAAATTTAATTGAATGACACAGCTGATACACTTTTACGTTGGTCTGTCCTTCCTGACCAAAAAATGCTCATAGCATATTATCTACTCAAATACAACATAATCATAAATCAAAGCTATTGCCCTGCAATAAATTAACGTTAGTATTTGATGGGTTTAGTAAGCTATTAACCACAGATGAAGATAATACATAAACTATTGTACTAGAAGCTTTTAAAAAAGTTTTTACAGTATTATAAAGAAATTATGTATCTGTAATTCCATAAGTTCACTGTGCAGCACCTGCAGATGTGCCTGGAACATTAGCCAACAAGGCGCATTTTTTAACTTCTGAGATTCAATTTGTTTTCCATAACAGGTTTTGAGCTTATCGATGATAATACTTATTTGCTTTCCTTCATACATTTACATTCCACTGTGAAAATACATACCTACACTCTTTCTGCACAGGCTACAAAGGTAATCCAATACAATTCCTCCATTAAATGTCAGTGATTAACTTCTCCAAAACTAGCTTTGCATTTTTATAAACAAAGGCTTTTTGACCCATGTCTTTGGAGGAGAAGTATGAAAGTTATGATCTGATATATTACACATCAGACAAATAGGTCTGTCTTTCGATTTATGGGAATGTATTTGGTGCTTCCATTCGCTCTGCTTTTACCTGCAGTGATACTGCAAAGCACGTGGACATGTAGTACACGTAGAGAAAACTTTATGGTATTTGCAACTGTTTTACACATCGCTAAACTCTAAGTTTTTGGCACAACACAGAACTAGAGGCACCCCTCGCTGACCTGAACTGAGTTTGATCTCTTCACACATTCTACTGTCTACTTTCTTGTCGGGCTGTGTGCTCATAGGCATTTGTGAGATCTAATCCATTCTGCAATTTGATGCAATTCTCTAAAAGCAGCCAACACTCTCGTGATCCTCTACCCCACCACCAGAGCTGAGGTTTGGATCTGAGGTTCGGATCTGAGGTTCAAGAGCAAATTCAGATGAAAAATTTTGCAACTGCCCTTGTACTTAGAATACAGCCATTTCTTAAACTAAACTCTAAGTGCCTCTGGCCCAGAAGTGTTTGAAACAGTATCTCCTTCTCACTTGCAACTGGAGATGCAGGTGTACAGGACCTTTGGAAGAAACCAGATTAGTTTGGCATGCAAAACTATCTTCTATTTTAAAGATTTTGCCTTTTTATTGTCATGCAGCCACCCATTTTCTAAGAGTACATACAATTCCTATATGGAAACAGCAGCAGCGAAACAAAAATATAAAACAAACTCTAACCCTCTACTTACCATAAGTCTCCATCTTCAATAGTCTTATCATTTGGGGCTCCAGCATGGCCATAGTGCAAAACAGATGAGTTCTCCCCACTGATGGGCAAACAGAAAATTAGTACCATTAGTGGAAGAAGAAACATCAACACACACATTCATACAACATAAGAAGGAACTCTGTAAACGTCAGTGTATTCCCATAAAAAGCAGCCTCTGAGAGCTGTCGGAATTTTTGCCCCGGTGTGGGCTGCACCCCTTGTGCAGCAGAGATGTGCATGGCACAGGAATTCTGCTACTCTGGCTGTAAGACAGGACCTTGCTGCAGAAGGAACATGACACAGTTCTTATGAATATTTCCTATGTCCATGACAGTTTAAAGGAAAGAATTATGCACAAGTAATTTTTCCATTTACACTCATTTATTATTTCCTGGGGGGTTTTTTTGTTTAGTTTTTTTTTTTTTTTAATTACTTAGTGATATTTTTCCCTATTCGAGGTTAAGTAGTCTGAGGCATAAAACAAACTAACTTCTATTGGAATAAAATCTGACATTTGAAACACTCTAGGAAGCACTGGGACTGGAGAAATTGAGCTGTCTGAGGGAAGAGCTCCAGTTCCCCTCCGGCATGGCTACAGGTGGTCCCTCTGGAGGGGATGCACTGCTTGGGGAACATTCGCGGCTTACAATGTCAGTGGTAGGAGCAGGTATGAAAACTGTCACTTTCTTCTTACCTGTTGTTGAGAAATCACATTACAAAGAAAAGATTTTTATCCCTGGAAACGTTTCAGAGTAAACTGCTAATTCACAAGAATAAAACAGCTCCAGAGGAGGCTGGACACTTTTTCTGTTGTTCTGAAGCTCCATGATCCACTAGGTGACTTACATTTGGCCTTGGCATCCTCTCTTGCCTACTGATATTCCTCTGGGTCTATAAAATGTCAGTTAAAAGGCTGATAAAGATCTCAAGCTCTACCTATTTTTCTTTTACTGTTCTCTTCAGATAGATGCACTCGCTTTTTCTCTTAAAAAAAAAAAAGCTGGAAGAATTATATCACATCCAAAAATACACATCTGGGGATAGGGTTACTGCAGCTTCTCTCCGAACCCTCCAGTTCACTTGCCAGTCTGTACCTCAGCTTTCATCAAAACCTTTCATTGGTCACCCTGCCCAAATTTGATTCTTTCAAGTTGTGATGCTGGAACAGCTTCATATCTTAGATGACAGGAATCTGAGGCTCAATTTGAATCTTTTGTTGTATCTGGAATAAATGTGACATCTGACATATTTCTCATATTAGACTTCTGATGTGTGGAATTACAAAAACAGTAAGCATGCACTGTATCCAAAAAGAGATTACCTTCAAGATACATTAAGTAGTTATGATATTAAACAGATCATCAGTCATTCAGATAATTTAATAAACAATGATTATGGAGCAGAAAGTAGTAAGTTTCTGCAGGCTCTCAATCTAAATGGCTGGATTGTGTCCCTGGAAGTATTTAAAAAGACATGGAGATGTGGCACTTGGGGACACGGTTTAGCAGTGAACTTGGCAGTGCTGGGTTTATGGATGGACTTGATGATCTCAGAGGGCTTTTACAACCTGAATAATTCTACACTGATATTTTGGAAATAGTAAGTATTTACTGTTAAGTATTTTTTAGCATATAAAAATCCCTATGTAATATGAGAGTGAAAGGTGATATTTCAGAATCACGGGCATGATTTTGTGATAGAAAGTGTACTTCATAAAATTATACACACTCCAAACAGAAAAATTAGAAAATTTAGAAGTTGTTAAATCAAGAGTTAAAAAGCCCCACAGAACTAAGGCTGCAATACATTCATTTTGTGATGCTGGTCCCATGGCTTAAGCACAGTTTCACAACTGGCTGGATGCTTTTTCCTTGCTGATTGCTGGACTTGAGAACCTCTGCTCCTGTGTAGATAGCTAAAAATGGACCCAGAAAGCCTGTATACAAGATGAAGACAGACATCAGCTTCTTTCTGAGATGTTCTGTCTCCTGGGCACTGTTGGAATATTTTCCACACCAGGACACTTTCAAGATTAGTTTGCTCTATCTGAAGAAAAAATCTGTAATAGGGCAATGGAGCGCAACCAAAAGGAAAGGTCTTCTGTGCCAGGCAACGTGTCCAGTGGGAACTGTGCTCCCAGCCTGAGCTCTCCCGTCAGGGGCCAGGGGTGCAGGCTGCTCCTGCCCCTGGGCTGCACTGCCAGCACAGGGAGGGGAGGCAGCATCATTTCCTGCCTCAAGAACTGTTTCCAGGTGGGAGGATGGCATGTGGAAGCAACTGGAATGACCTTGCATGACATTGTTTAGTGTTTATGGAAAAACACAAGAAATAATAAAAAACCACCAATAGCTGGCGTGCACATACATACTCCACCGCAGTTTGTGAGGATTTGAGGCACAGATACTATTCCTTATCTCCCTCCAAAACTGGGGATAAAGTAGGAGAAGCAAACAGCACATGCATATATTGATGATCAACTTTTAAAAAACGATCATGAATCTTAAGGGCATGACTCCATGCTTATGTATTTGCAGACAGCTTGTTTACTTTTCAAGATATGATGGCACCCTCAGTGTCATATACCATACCAGTGCATAAATAAGTCATATACCCAAATTTGACAACTGCACAAATGTTTTCAACAAAACACATTGCAAATACAAAGATGAGGGATTTCTTTTGCACATTTTAATGTAAAGGTTTTAGTTTACAAAATATTTCTGTTAGGCTCAGCACCAACTGTGATGGGAGCTGCATGAAAGATCTGTTTTTCAGCACCGTTAGTGAAGCGTTAAGCAGGCACAATCTTTCTTGGCATTGCAGGCTCCTGATCTGTCACACACACCTTGGCTCTGTCACACACACGGGATCACAGCAGAGAGAGCACAGTTGGTGCTGAAGACCAGATCTGCACACCATCTGCACTTAAGGGGTTTTGGCTGTTGGGATTTATTGGCATGAGAGGGTCTGCTCCCTTGGGACTGGCTCTGGGCAGATCCCCTGGGCTCAATACCCATTAGCAACAACAGCAGAGCAGACCTGCTCCTGAAAGCTCTCCCGACTGCTTTTCACCCAAAACAAATCCAGCAGGTGCACTGCAAGACTGGTCCCTGGCTCTGAGCAGGCCCTGCAGCTGAGGATGAGTGGGAGAGCTTGACTCAGAAATGCACTACTGACCCAAATTAAAACAGCAATACAGAAACCTCCAGCAGGTTCCTGCTAAGAGGTGCATGTCCAATCTCCCCTGCGGGGTGCATCTTTACCACTGTCCTGAGATGAAGGCAGGGAGATACTTCAGGAGCAATGCTACAGAAATGATGTGTACCCCGAAGGTAGGTGCTACAGTTAGCCAGAAATTAATCACACTGATTCAGTAAGACTTTCAAGGTGGCTTTGAAACAATTTAAACAAAACCTCCAGCCACTGGCAAAGCAAATGGGCCTTCACGTAGAAGCTATTTCTTTCTTTTCCAAGAGGCAACAGTTGCAAGGTCTGGCATTAGAGTGACAAGTCGGGGTTTAAAATGAAGTCCTGTGGGGGGGGTGAGGATCACTGGCAGCTCCGCTGCCTTCTTTTTGGTCAGTATTTCTGAAAATCACCGCTCACGAGGATGCCAATGCTTGCCTTCAGGCAGCCAACCTGAAAAATCCCCCAAGACGTTTCTGTGCATCGATTTTTATTCCTTTAATAACTTGCTTCTAACTGGTGTTTAAGACATGTTTATTACAGAAAGAATTGCATGAAGCAGCAGAAGAGCTGCAAATTAACACCACTGAGAATGCAAACTTTAGTAAGAGATTCTGCTTACTACCAAAGGAAAACAATCCCCCCAAGATGCATTTTAGATCAGAAAGTACCCTGAAAATAAATTATTAGAAGAAAGAGGAGAAATGTTAGCAATATTATAAGAACAGGACTATGCTGAGCATCAAGCACTACAAAATGTGGAGCTCTTAGCTCTACATTAAGAACATCTACAGAAAAAACATAAGACCGTTAACTAAAACCAGAACCTATTTCCATCATTATTTAAATCATCATAGAATCAACCCAGAAGAAAGCATTAACCCTTCTTGCCACTTTTTTATCTAAGGCATGAAATCTTAAAAATTTGTGCTGAAGTGAAAGAAATAATACCAGATTCAATAATTATTCTAATCTTATCCGAAAAGCTTCACTTACGGTGACCCTCAGATAGAGGAAGACGTTTCACTGCACAATGTTATTCTTAATGACCGATAGTACCTGATGAGAGCTGTCATCTGCCCAGAGACACCACTCAAGAAGATCTGAACCTGAGTCTAAGATGAGTGAGGAACAAGCAGCAGCCCACGGTGGCTCCAGTTGGTGGTTCCAGAGATGCCAATGCCTCTGCCACCACCTAACCCCAGCTGGAACCTCTGCACCTGCTTCCCAGTGGATGCTATCCACATTAGTTCCACCAGGACACTGGGAATGAATTACCTTTGTTTTCCCCTTTGTAAAAGTGGCTACTTGGTACCCTAAGACACTGCAGCAGTGAATAATTCATTAGCGTTTGGACACTACTTGGAAGTAGCACTTTGTAGATGAGTGCCAAATATATCCAAGCATGCTTACCAAATGCTCCCAGTCTCCTTTCATGGTACTGAGTGATGTCTGCACTTCAAACCACTCCCAAGCTGACACTGTTCGGAAGTATCACTAACTACAGGACTAATCTCGAAAGGTAACACCCTGTCACACTCATCAATGTGTGTTATTATTCCCATAATAACAGTGAATACATTAAGCATTTTTGGTCACACCAAATATTCATTTAGCATCTCCTCAAGAATATAACACTGGACAGGGACAGCAACAAATAAATGCACCCATCACGTGACAATTGATTTATTTCTGTACTGAAATATCATATTGATAACTCCTGATTTCCAGCTTAGTCAGCATCTTTTAAAAAAATTTGAATAACACACTTGTCTTTTATGTAAAAGGATTATTCTCCTCTATGAAAACTATTATCAGGCCTGTAATCTAAAAAGGAGAGATTCTGTCAAAATCTGCCCATTATAAGTGTTCAGGAAAATACAAAATTCAGCATGAATAGAATAAAACATTAAAAAATCCTAATTGCAAAAGCTATTTTCAGTTCTAAATGTAGTTAAGTAGAATATTCACAATGCATGACATTTTCACAGTAATAAAAAATGTATTATTTTTGCCATTATTATGTTAATTGAATTCAATAATTTATTAGGAGCTAGCTTAAAACTGTTAATATTATTTATTCTTACTTCATCACTCATAGTCAGAACATAGAATACAAAGACCTTTGTCTGTAAATTGCTATCTCATGTTTTTTTTTTTTTTTAAATCAAGTTTGTCTGCCCTTTCAATTCTAGTGGTAGGATACAATGCCAGCTCCTAATGACAACAGTGAGTCACGATGTTGTTTGGATCTTGCATTCCAAGGACAGCCCTTCTCTATGTTTTAAATCCTCCAATAGTTCAGAGGGAGCTCTAATACCACACCCAGGACACCCAGGACACCCAGGGAGCTCTTGTCAGCACCCACTTCTGAGCTGCTGCTGGAGCTTTCCTCCTCCTGGCTTCCCCAAGTCGTGTAATGCAGGTCCTGGATTTTTCAGTCCGGTGGAGAGTCTGGCCTGTTCCCACAGGTCTCAAGGACTCACTATCCAAACATAAAGTAGACATTTCTATAGGTTTAGCAAAGTGATTTGATCACCAGCACCCAAACCAGATCCTGCAGCACAGGTTCTGATCCACTGTAAGTGAATGTGAAGTCTGCATGGCTGTGAAAAATCATATCATCACCATCTGTGACAAAAGCTTAGAGACGGAGTCTCATTTCCCTGGGATGTTAATTCTCAAGTTACACGAAGGTGCTTAAACCAGGAAACTTTTCAGACAATTTAGATACACAATTTGCCATAAAACTGCTCCTGCTCAGCTGCAATTTTGCATATAAACTGGAAAATTGCATTTACAAATAAGCAATTGAGTAAACCGCAGAAAGAAGTGAAGGTGCTTATTGTTCTTCTTACCTTCAAAGCAATATAGCATTATTGTCATTAACATAAAAACTATCTTTTGTAAGTGTATGTGACTTCAGTGTAGGGCAAATGTTTTTGAGTAGCAGCAGAACAAGTGGAACATATATACCAGCACATATGCCTCATTGAACTGTCATACATCTCTGATTAAATTAACTCCACTAAGATTAATCTCTGCACAAAGCACACAGCTGTTCTTCACGATGTATTCCACACTGTTCTCTTGTGCATTTCTACAACTGCAGGAAGAACTTTTATACTACTTTCCCATATACAATCACCTTCAACACTAGCTGTTCAGCAAGAAGCAGAGAGAGCAAAAAAATTCCAAATTCCAAAGAGATTAGTTTAATTGCATCCTAATCTTTGAGACAAAGAATTTTGAGGATGGCATGAAATACTTAAGGTGTATTTCAAAGAAAGTATTTTTGAGCAACAGAGAATAGCTCTAAAGCCCCTCTCCATGATGCTATTTAATAAAAAAAGCCAACTGCAGCACAGGGGTGAGCACAAACATGATCTTGGCAGCAGCAGCAGTCATTGGGGAACCTCTGGAGTGCAGCAGAACCTTTACCAAGTTATTTCTTTAGGAGACAGAGGTTGCCACCTACCTCTCTTTGTCTTTTACAGTGGAAACAGGTCAGAACTCACTCTGGTGGCATTTGCAAACACATAACATGCCTAGAAGGACCAATTTTACAAATATCCAGTGGGAAACTGACCAGAAGGATGACACAGTTCAATGTGAATCATCCTCTTACCTGCCACAGATGCAAGTGTAGGAGGTGTGGCGCATGCCACCTCGAGCGTAGCAGTAGTGCTGGAACAGGCTGCAAAGAAACAAAGGTGGTAATTAACAATTGATGCAAAATCGCCCCAAGACAGGGAGAAAAGCAAGTCCTGATTGAGAACAGGTGTGTTGGTGTAAATCCCCAGCTGCCCACTCAGGCCCGTTTGTGCTCAGCTGAACTCTCCAGCTGCCCCCATCCACAGCCCTGCAGAGCTGCACGCGATTCCCACACAGCCATTAAGCGTCTCCGAGCAGAGAAGAGGGGCTCCAGCGCAGCTCAGTGACCTCAAATGACAATTGCTTTCCTTACAGCTCAACACCGAAAGGGACATGACTGTGGGCAAAAGAGAGTTCATCTGACCATAGAACAAACAGGATGGTAACAGTTAAAATGCTGAAGCTGGTGAAGCTGGCCAAACTCTCTGAAGTGGAATTGAGAAAACCACTGCATTGCTGTTTTTCAGGTACACAATCATATCCATCATCCTTTTCAATCCTGCTGCCTTCAATTCATGCCATATAGATTCAGGAAAAGTTATGTCCAACCAGCCCTTCACAGAGGAAGGGGCTTTCCAGACAGATCAAAGCTCTTCAAAATAATTTCAGCAGAAGCCTTCTCATTTTTACCACCTCACAGACACCCTCTGCTGGAAGCTAAACTAAATATCCCCGAAGCCTGATTTGCATCTGACTATGCTGTTCAAACTCCTCTCTAGACAGGCCAGCAGAGCTCTCCCTTCACGTAAACCCAGGTACTTTCTGCATCACAGTCCAGGCTGGAATGGACAGTCTCCTGTTTTCTTGTCTGTAGCACAAGAGACACAGAGAAAACACAAGACTTACTCCATTTCAGATTGTGATACCTAAATATCACTATGATCTTCCCCTGTCCAAACATGGGGAAAAAAACTAACACAGACTCAATCTGAAGAGCAAGAAGATGATGTGGTAACATGAGGCTGAACCTCCTGCAGCCTATAAAGGACAGTACAATGCAGCATTGTTTGCTTTTGTGTGTGCCTAGGACAGGGAAAGGAAGGGAGAGCAGCCTGTGCTCTCTTACAGAACTTCTCTTTCACTGCCATCCTGCTGGAGGAGCTGTTTGGCCTTAAAAAGCATTACAGTATTTTCATCTTCACTGTCAAAGTCCCCTTCACATGAGGACAGATGTGCCCAAAGCACAATTAATATAGGATTAGGTGCTTTACGAGCTAAGCACATATCATGGATCCTTTTATACTTTTTGAAATATGCTCTAGTTACAATCCAATTCCCTGTAATACTGAATGAATTCCAAAACCTCATTTCTTGTAATACTGAAATCATTTCATTAACATAGTGATAATGGTGCTATTCAAAGAACGGAGATGTTGTGATTTTGTCCTTCTTCAGCAACAAGCCACAAAACACAATTCAAATTCAAAGGATATTAAAGACGTTACATGCTTGTAAATCTAAACTGGATTTTAAAATTACACAAAATGACAGTATTTAAAGAGAAACAAAAGAAAACATACAAATTATTCACATATGAAAAAAGAAAAGCCTCCATTTAGAGACTCAGTAGAGAGACACCCTGTTTACAAGATCTCTTTTCTGCTCAAAATACTGCGGTGGTTTACAAGGCAGAAAACACTAAGTTTGTTTTGGCCTGTAAATGACTAATGGCAATGAGTAGGTCTAATGCCAAAGAAGCTAAAGAGAAACTCTGACATGGTGAGAACACAGCAGAGATATCACTAAACTGAGCTAATGAAATTTATCATCTAAACTGTCATTTGCTCTGACACAGACATTTTTTCACTGAAATGGACACTTCATGTGGAAACATTTGCTTGCAGGCAAGGTTTACTCTGTAAGACATGACAGTATACAAAACATTTTGCACAATAATTATACTGTTATATATGTATAGTTAGATTTTAGGAAGCAACTTTTAGTGTATTTTACAGACCGTTTACCTTAAATGACTGAATAAACTATGTCCTCTAGACAGCAACTTTTCACTAACCTTATGAAGAGCTTAAAAATGAAATGTAAAAATGAAATAATGAAGGCTGTAAACATCCATCAGTGATGCAGGACAGCAAGGCTTATTTTTCCATATGACAACTGATCACATATTCATAGTTGCAATTAATATGAAACTGTGCAGCCAGTAATAGTAGTCACCTCTTTCAGTACTCCCTCATTAGCAGTAAAAATCAATAAATAAATTAAGACATGCTTTGTGTAACCCAGCTGTTGCCTGAACTTTGTTTCTGTTTTCATCAAACATCATGGACTTCCTTTTAATACTAAGAAAGAAGCAGCTATTTATGTGATCGAGCTGATGATGGTACAACTTTGCCAGGTGATGGGTTTCCTGCTAGTAAAACTACCCACATCACTTCTTTGAATTTACTTTTCTGGGGTATAACTTCATGCGATTGGAAAAAAAATCCAACATTTCCATCAGAGACAGCAAACATCTTCGTATAACATGGCAGAGGTAAGTGAAGGACTGGATATCCCTTTGATGACAAAGGCTGGCTTTTCAAAGCTGGAAAGTGAATATGCAGAATTAGAGAAGGTGCCAGGACTTTGCAGGTGAAGTCCCAGTCCCACTGAAGTTAATCCAGATTCTGCCACTAGACTTCATCACACCAAGATTTCACTGTCTACACTCTGTAGGAATCTTTATTCATAAGAGCAACAGGGAAGTATAAAGTCTGAAATAGTTGGATGGAACATAATTTAATCTGGCACTCTGCATACATTGCAAATATGACATCCTGAACATAGCCTGGTCTTTTTGATTGGAGGATATGTGTGTTCAGTCAGTTTTACGTTGGTGCTGGATGCTTTGCCCTGAGCTTTTAATGCAACCAACACAGGTACAGAAATAAAGCAGCTCTTTCTCTTCTCCTTCGTGCATGGCTTTCAAAGCTTCCTGTCACATTCTGTGCAGTATTTCTCCAGAGGCCATGTGTATCACTTACCATGCAAGCATGGCCTCAGTGGTGTACACAGATCAGCCACTGGTGTATGGGCTTGTCACATGTCACCTGTTATATGCAGACAACCTTGCTAGACCTGGCATGGGCTGTGCATTGCTTTGGACACAATTTGTTTGTTGCTGTTGCTACGTAGAGGAACATCCTGGGTTTGATGCTCTTTTCTTTTGACTGCTTTCTTTGACTGACAATATGTGGAGAAGTAAGGTAGTTTTAAAAAACTCACTGTTTTTTCCATCAATTAAAAAAAATGCTGTTAATTTGCCCTGTGAAGCATACAAGTACAGAAGGGTCAAGGACACTTGTAGGTCAGTCTCTCATATGGTGTTTATATTAAAAAAATGTGTTTGAGAAAGTTGCCTCCTAATGAAAACAAACCTTTCTATACTTCAAAAATAGTATTATTTGAACACAGACCTTGAGAGTTGCCTTGAAATGCAAGCAGGTGGGTTTGAACTGTTAATTGGAAACTACAGTAACATAAGGGAGTTCTGGACAGAACTTGGAGGATTTTCTGTAGTTCTTTCTTTTTTTTTTTTTTTTACGACTACAATTGTAAGATGTAGGTGAATATCTATTAGTTATCTGTGCACCAAATTACTTTTAAATTACAACTAGAATGTGCCCTTATGCTTCTGTATGTTGTAAATACGAAGTGTAGCCATGAGACAGGCTAAAATCCAAAGCCTTTTTAAAGGATTCACAGAAGGCCAAATATTCTAAAGTTGATCTCTCTATTTATACCAGGACTGAAAGCCATTATTTTGATCATTTAGACACACAAAAATCTCCACATAAGAAAGCTATAAAGCCCAAAAACCACAAAATTGTTGAGCCACAGTAAATATAATTTGTCCATGATGCCTAAAGCAGATATTCTTAATATCAAACTAGGCTGAAAGAAATATGCTCAGAGGAAAGAAGACAAGGTGTCAGTAACATCCCATCAGTGAATACAGGAGCAAGGTGAGCAGTGCTTCCTTAATCTCACACTAGGCATAGTGAGGTTCTTAAAAACAGAGCATTTTTCTTTGTTAACCTACTTACTCTGCTAATGTAATTTATTTTCCATGGGCAACTAGATGCTTAAAGGCTTAGCCTTTCTAATCCTATTTTCATTTAGTTCACAACAGCATACTGCAGTATTGCAAAACATCTCTGAGGCTGTATTAATACAAAAACAAAAAAAAGTCAGTACTTCACTGCAGAAGGGTAAAATAGAGTGGAGAAGTGTAGGAGGAATAATCCAACTTACTATCAATGAACAAACGATGGATTACAAACTTGCAGCCAAATAAGAAAAAAAGCACAATGAGCACATGAGCAAAGTTATTCTACACCTTGGAGACAATATACTTAAAGATTTATGCCTGGAAGTTGTTTAGAACAGAACTTGCAGATCCATGAACAGGAAATAAAATCACTTCTATGCATTGACTGCTTAAACTAACTGGTTACACTACTTCTAATGAAAATTTTAGATTCAAACCCCTGGCTGGGTTATTTTGCATGCTCACAGAGTAGAACTGCTGAAGCTTACAATCAACCAGAGATACTTAAAGGAGGTATACTTTGAAGCATCTCTATTTACAATTGTCCTAATTTGTATCATGCACAAGCAGAAATAATGTATGAATTTTTTTTAATGTTGATCCTTCTGAATTCTAACATCTTGATTCTGTTCTCATTTTTGTTGTGTTTTCTTTAAATAAGTTATGTTTGCAGCAAACTCTATGTAATAATAGAACCTTAGAAGAGATCAATGCTATTTGAGTTCTGCAGGGAGAGAAGTGTAACTTTGGCAAGCAGGTATGACACAGGAAACTGGCAGTATATAAATGTAAATACACTAAGAACATTTATGAAATAAGGAAGAGCTATGCAGAAGCAGCACAGAAGTAAGTGGGCTCACTTCTGTAATAAATAATTCATATTGGGATTTCTAAGTGTGTTACTCCTGTGTACTAAAACGGATCACAAGCCAGAGCTCAGGGCAGGAACAGAGGGTAAGATTACCCTAAAATGCAGATCTATTTTAAGATACAAAACAACACAGATCAGAAGGAATCTCTCCTTCAGGAAGCTTTCCTTCAGGAAGCGAAGTCCGTCAAGGTAAAGCCATTAATACTACCTGGAAACCAGAGACACACGAAACAGAAAGTCCATAAATAATACAAAACTCGGCACTGTCACATATGTCACCTATGATTTGCAATGATTGAAGGTAATTGATAATATCAGTTCAAGAACAGAGAGTTTAGGTGAGCGGTAATTAGCATTTTAATTGTATAATTGGGAATTATAAATTACCTGTCTTATGTAAAGAATAACTGAAGAGCTTATATGACATGAGCTGATAATTCATCTTTTTGTCCAAGCTACACAGGTTGGTGAATTTAGAGAATCGGGAATTGCATTTTCCTCACACACACAGACATTCCATTTTTCTTTTTTAATTTCATAGCTCTTTCTTTTATCTATTCCACATGACAAAAATTTTCCCACATCAATTTGCAAATCTAGAATTTCTGAATGATTTTTGAGTCAGAGAACATGACTCTGACACTGCAGTAGTTTAAGATTTCCTGTGGAATGTTCTCCCCTTCTCTCTTCTCCCTTCCAGACAGATTGATGTAAGTTTTTTCTAATAGGACTGTTGAAGTTTAAATCCAATTTTTTTTTCCAGTATGAGGAAAGGGCAAGGGCTTTCAAAGATGTGATTTTAAAGACGTGCACAGTGCTACTCTTACTTGATTTGTCTTTCATCTGATTCTACACTGGTGCCACATCTCTTTGACTCTGAAATTCATTGAGTTATGCTTTTTCACAGAAGTTCAGCTAAGCCATTTCATTACCAATGTTCAAATGCAAACAATGATTATGTAAGCCTATAACCTCCTACTCAGCTGCTGCTTTTCCATAAGATTGGCAAGACAACGGAATGGGCACCCTAGAGATAGGACAGTTATCAAAAATGCTCTGTAAATACCACTTTTCAATAAGTCAATCTTTAAGAAGCCTTTGAAAATATCTTCAGGTGTGGTTGTCAAATCACTAATTTCCTGAAACTCTTTTAACTCTACTCAGAAAATTCACCTATAATTTATCAGAAATTTTTGATTCATCTGCATAAAACCCAGTTGATTGTGGATTCAAATATTATGACTATTAAGCTATTGAAATCTTTAACTATCAATCCTGTTGAAATACAGTTAGTATTTCATAGTAATTGAGCTGATTAAGTTAATCATAATACAAAGATTTAATGTCAACTCTAACAGACTTGCAAGTCAAGGTCTACCTCCCCTTCTGGTTTTGGCAAGCAGGAGCTCAGAGGCAGGAGGTGTGTGCTCTGCCAGCACAGGATGCCGAGGGGCTGCCACCAAGAACACAAACAAGGATTGCCCACAGGACTGCAGCAGGGCTCCAGCCAGCCCGAGGACCCCATCGGGTAATGGACAGAAGAAGCCTGCCTAGCACGAGGGATGGCCATCACTGGGGTTCCAGCTATGATTAGACCAGCACATGCAATGAAACCAAGCTGACTGAATGAGCATCCTGCTGCCCAGGGCCCCAGCCCCTGAGTGCCACAGCAGGGAAGGGGTCACTTCACTTCTCTCCAGCTGGGAGGGTCAGCACTGGCACCAGGAGCACGCAGTTGGAAGGTGGGAACTCGTCCTGCTGCCCAGCCTCTGCCAGGCTGGCTGTGCTAACACACGGGGCTCCTCCTGCTTTGCTCCTCTGCACCGAGGAGGAGCTGTAAACCCTTGAACAGGATTTGTTTTCATCCATTTTCTAAAGCAGAAGGATTTTCAAATAGTTTTCAATCCTTACTAAATACATAAATGGAAAACGGGTCCCACTGCCGCAATACAAAGCAGTGATCAAAAAGAGTCTCTGTTTTAATTCATCACCAATTCCAAAGACCACTTGGAATCACATCCATTACTAACAAGGCAGAACAAAGTTCTACACTGGCCTACATTTCATATTTAATTTAACATTATGGAAAGAGATGGCACAAATTTTTCTTAGACTCATTGCTCCATTTCCAGCTCTAATAATTCTAGATCACAACTGGCATATTTTAAATTAAATTTTTTGTAGTTTAAACCTATTTATCAACAGCTAATTAACGAGGTCTAAATCCTTTGATGACAGAATGATTAAACTGCATTTTAGCTAATCCATCTTTAATTAAAATGCTGCCAGCAAACCATTTCTGGATGTGTAAAAAGGACACATTTATAGATGCTCACTCTTTAACTATGCATTATGTAAAGCCAATAATTAGAAGAACTCATGATTTCAATTATATTTTAATTACTGTTACATATAAAACATGCTTTAATAGATGTAATGCAATACATTTTCTTTCTTTACAACCCACTAATCATTCCTATTGGGGTGACAACCAAATAAAAGGAAGTTTAATACATGCGATAGTATAGGAATCTTTTTCTTGCTTTGAGCCAATTCTCTCTCTATTTCTTCTTCGCAGCAGAAACATACTTAATTATCTCCAAATCTAAACCACAAATGAATCCCTATAAATCCCTGTTAAAACTCTAAAAGGAGATTAGTAGTAACTGACCATAATAAAGAGAAATGCTTTTTCCTTATTATTGCACCAGCATGTCATCTTCAAGTTTCTTCAACTCAAAGCACAAGGCTACTAAAAGCCTACTCATTAGGAAAAAATAGAAGGTGACAACTAACCAATTTTCCTATTTAATTCCTTTCTAATTTTAGGAAACAACAAGAGCCAAGAGACGCTTTAGTTACTAGAGGAGCCATCAATTTTCATTTCTTCAGGGTATCCCCTTTCCTCTGTCTGGGAGGGGAGGGTAGTAGGTGAACATGATGTGATGGCTGCAGCCAGCTCCCCATCACCTGTATTAATGGGAGGCTGAGACTTATAAATGTGACTGTGACAAAAGTTTAACTGTTCTTTACTATGGCTAAGTCAGTTTTCAGTGTAAACCTCTTGCTAAAGCTGGTCAGCAACACTCAATATCCCACAGCAATTCAACCTTTAAAACTGCATGTTATTGCAATACATTTTGTTTTGCTAAGGCGAACTAAAATGTGATAAATTACAGTTTTTAAACATGTTTCTAAACTCTCCATGTTCCAAGTAGTTGTACATCACTGTAAACTGTTTTACAGCTTCACTGCTTGCAGTGATCTGAATGTGACATGAGGAAATCAGTAAGTCTATAGAAGAATCCTGTTTACCCATTATATTGTACTTTACAAATATTTAAAAAAGGTACATTATGTTATTTCTTCTGACTCAGACATGTTAAAATTGATTTCTACTGTTTTGACATATTAATGAAATTACTGAATTTCAGTTTATTTCAAGTTTTCTCTAAAAATATTTAAAATTTAAAACACTATGATAGTTAAGATGTTTTCACCACAGGCACCTATCATGAAGTCACTGAACATACAAATACAGAAATAACCACAAAACAAGACTTGAGCTGCTGCTTAGTTTGATTTACATAAATCCTATCCTTTAATTTCCATTTCTGTCTATTTCTGCTTATATGCAAGCTCTTGGGGGCAGGGAATATATTTTACTACCTTACAAAGTGCATTGTCCATTTATATTCTGATGAAATTATAAGAACAACAGTTTATTATGAAGGGTATATGAGCTGTATCTCCTCAAAAGAACATGTCTGGAAAGGTCATTTGGACTATCTAAGTATTCATATCTAACAAGAACAAATGCTGATGTAGCAACGAGCTTTATCAAGGTTTATCGAGGACACTCATTACTTTTTAAAAGATTGCAGTAAATCTACCTGAAGAGAAAACACAACTCAAAACTTATGAATGGTACCTGATTGCTGCTCCCCCGGGAGCCTTGTAGTGCCAACAGAAGTGACAAGCAGACAACTAAGACTGTATCACCTCTTACCACCTGTTCCCCCAGCCACATTACTGGTTTTCCTGTCTCTCTCATCATGCCTTGGCAGTATGAGACCAAGGACAAATATGTTTAAGGACTGCACACACAGTAATATTAAACAAGAAGAAATATTCAAGAAGAAATATTTTAGCTGTTGGAAGCACTGGGAAAGGACAGTAATAAGGCCAATACCAGAAACAGCATTATGATAGAAGCTAATCAGATATATATTGACCAATTGTCTGACTTTCAGTTTAATGCACTGCTTCATTTAAATGCTAACTGTAGTAACTGCTTTTGTTTGACGATGGCACTTTGGCCAGTAAGTGTTCTGATTTCCTTCTCAGTCTACAGAGACTGCCAGAGCAAGGACACAGCTTGTCAATGCCAGCTGTCACCTGAGAGGTGACTAACATCTTCTTGGGAGGATACTTTCTTCGAGGAGGCTCATGCCAGACAATTTTACTTGCCAGAATTCAGAACCCTGCAGCCCTGCCTGGATCTCCCACATGCTTTCTGGAGTAACACAGTTCTTTGCTGCTTCCCCAGCAGAGAACACACAACTAAGTACAGAAAAGCTGGTTAAGTATTTCAGAATCTTCTAGCAAACTCCACAACACTATCCAAACTTTTCTTAGAATTGCATGTATCCTATTCCCAGAAGCCTTGAGTAAGATGGTGTGTTTGGCTGGGTCTGCTTCTAGATACTGTATCGTCAAAAAGAAAGTTTTCTTGGCTTGATAAATAACAGATCAGAGATGTCCTTCTCTAATCTTTCTGACCATGTTTCAAGGGTCCTGGTCACATAAAATGAGTGAATGGCTGCCCAGAGGACAACACCATTTACCACAAATTACTTCTTTATGGAAGAATCAATTTTATAGTCTCCTGAATTTCAAACACTTGCCTCTTCAATCCAGTGGAATTACTCTTTTGAGAGCCAAGCCTGAGATAGATGACTCGAAGGGGCTATGAAATATCTACTCTTGGGGCTATGAAATATCTGTTGTAAAAATCTAGAGAGGACTTTGAAGTCTTTGCAAAAGACTCTGAGTAAAGAAAACATGTATCAACACTTTAACATTGTATGGCAAAAAGTGTCCAGACTAATCTGTTGAGTCTCCAACAATCTTCTGTCCCTACACACCAGGAAGCTAAATTCAAGTCAATCCAATATGACAGATCCAGAAAGTGTTATCAAGAGACACCCCCCTCCATGCTGTCCTGGAAACTCCCACGTGCATGGCTTTCTGCTCATGCAGGAAGAGTTTTGCAAAGCTGAACTCATGTGAACAAAGTTTTAAAGATACATGAACTAATTTCAACTCCTAAGGAGACAATGTGCAACTTGGAAAACAAATACCACTGCAAGACCTGGGCAACAAAAGGAAACACATTCAGGAGAGATATTTCCAATAGCTCTTAAGCTCTTGCAGTCTCAGGAAAAAATCCGTAATACTGATCGTGATTCCCTTAGTCCATGTTGCAGAGTACAAATCATCATCTGGGTGAAAGCGAAGGGAAAGTACACCCTCAACAGAACTTCCAACAATTCAAGCTGTCACGCAAGGCTTGACAAACCCACTTGCTTGCTTTTAAGTAGAACACAGAAAATTGCCTGACTCTGTGCTCATCAGTTTCTGCAGATCTACTGATCTGATTAGAAAGAATTAAAGTTGTAAGGATTAGGAAGATAGTACTAACCAACTATAAATGAGCCTAACATTTCACCACATGCCTAAAACTCTGAGGGTGTTTCAGTTACTCCACTCATGGCAGAGCCTCCGCTAGCAGCAAATAAAACAAGAATTCCAGTCCTTAGCTAACAGCATAATATCTAGAACTGTTAAAAAAATGAAAGAACTTTTGTCCTGATGCCACATGTCTACTTAAAGATTGGAACTGTTTATGTCAAGATGTGAAACTGCATAGCAGAGCCCTGTGTGTGGGGAGGCACAGTCAAGCTCTTGCATCAAAAAGACATGACCTGTTCTCTCTGTACAGAAGATTTGTTACCCACCAACCCCAGTTCCTTCCCCCTATAGGAAGATGAAGGCACATGGAGAAACAAGGCAACACACAGAGGCAGCACTTGCAGGACCACGTCTCCCAGGCTTAACCTCACAAAGTCTTCTGTGCTTCCTGCTGACATTGCTGGACAAGTAATCACATCCCAAAGATGGTTGAAAAAGATCTGCACAGTCACACTGCCTTAAAGCATGTCCCAGAGTCTAATGCCTCATCCAAGCACCAGTGGATTGATCTACAGAAATTCTCAAGACTTATTTCTTGCCATGTAAATCTCTGCAACAGGAATGTGAGTGGCTCCAACAGGTCATCCAGGATGCCTACAAGCCACTAATTCTTCCAGGAATATAAAGTCTAAAATACCTCTTGATTCAGATGGCAATTATCTTTTCACTAGTACACTCTACCTTTTACCACTCCTGCAAGTGCCTACATGCAGAAGAGGTAAACCTCTTTCACTGTATTCGGTAAACTTAGCAGATAAAAACAGAAATATGACCATTATTTGCCATGCCTCACAAAGTCAGAACAGATGAGATCAGTGCTGAAACCCCACTAAAAGGCTATGGACGCAGTCACTCTTACCATCACATTTGCTGGGTCTCCACAAACACAAGGCAAAAAGATCTGGTTCATGCCCTGAGCACCAAGCAGAGGATCAAGAGCAGGAGGGATGGTAAAAGACCAGGATTGCTGAAGACCATGGAACATCAGGGAGCAGTGAGGGTTGCTGAATTCTCTGATTTCAAGGTGGTTAGGAACTGCCCATTGGTTTGCTCAGACATGTGCATTTTTACACTTAACTTCCTCAGTCCTTATCTAAAAAAGTCTTTGCCAAAACAAGCTGGTTCTCCATTTTAAAAGTGCTGATACTGTAAACAGGTAGAATTCACCATTTCCCTTGTTTATCATTTATATCTTATCTGTGCCCTTCAGTTTCTATTCAATTTAATCTGGCTTCACTATACAGTGAATTTAGTGTTACTAAACATGTGGGGCCTTTTGTTTTAGCACCCAAGTAGCCCCCAACAGAACCTGAATGCTCCTTGAGGAACTGTTTGTATTTACCAAAATGGCTATTCTTGGATAATGCTGTGGGTTGGCCCTCATATTTCTCAAGAAGCCAGTGTTCCTTCCCATCATTTTCAAAATGCAGCTGACATTAGAAGACATTAGCTGTGACTTTCCACACAGACATCAGGCACAGAAGTAATACAGTCTAAAAAACATTACCTTGGACTAGAGTCATTCCCCCTGAGGTAATTAAGCCTTTGTTCTGATGTATATACAAACATCTCATTAGCTGTTTCTGAGAGCTTACTACACAGAGGACATGTTCAGTTGTTTGCAAACTCTCACATCTAAATTATTTCCAGATCACAAGTGCAGCATTCTCTAGCTTTCATCTAAATACTTTCTTCTTAAACTTATGACCTTTTTCTTGTTTATATTAAAAAAAATGTTATATTAATAGGCTCAACTGATCAAATGATCCAGATCTTGCTTCTCAATTCTCATCAGTTTGATAACCTACTAACTTTCAAAGGTCTACACCTACATGATTTACTGAGATCTAGAAATTTCTTCTGAGATGTCAATACCACCAGATTTAACATCATCTCATTTGCAAGCCCACTTGTGAAAAAAGAACAAGTGTTAAAAGATGACTCGTTCCTGACAACCACTTCTGTAAGTTAGTCAGGCTTAAATCCATTGAATGTGTACCTTATTAATATGGTTATACAGTTAATCCCCATGTTGCGTGATAACAAGCCAAATGCACTGCGGAAGGCTAAATATATTACAGCCATGGAATTAACTTTATCAAATAAATGTAAGCTAAATAAAAAATTAAATCCTGGTTTCTTTAATAAAATGTCCTTCATAACATCACATTATTCAAATTAATTAAATACTTGTTCTCCACTACTGGAACTTCATATCAGCACTGCTATAGTTGCCAAAGAAGCTTTTCTCATCATGAATTCAACCTGAAATCTGCACCTACTGGTTGCTCCCTCTCCTCCTGCCCCAGTGTAAATCAGAACCAGATGATCTGGTAAAATTTAAACCATGTTTTAGAATTTCTATATTGAATACACATATGGATAGTAAAATATTTAGGACACAGTAACAGCCAACAATGGTCATTCATTTCCTCATTAAACCAATGTGCAGAGTTTTTCACTTTTAATACCCATTGAAGAAGAAATGGAACTTCTAAATGAGATCTGTCTGCATCAAAGCTTCATTTAATAAATTAATAATGAAATTATGTTTGTGTATATATATATACACATATATATGTATGTATAAAACCTGTGTTTTTAGAAGGACTGCTTATTTAACTACAGATGTCAGATGACTGGTAATTCCACCAAACAAATTCCTTTTTTGCTTCATTTTTGAGTTCAGGTAATTTTATTTGTCCTCAACTATTCAGCAGAAACCAGTAACATCAATAAAAAAGTGTCAATTTTGATCTGCCTCATAAGATGCAAGAGCTCGAGATAGATTTTCAGTCAGCAGACAGGGTGACTAGAACAGTTATTATTAACAGCCATTAGACAGAGCGGCAGGACCAGAAGACAGCTCCCTAGATTTACGCCGGATTAAGTGGATACTGTACTCAGACAGACCTTCAAGCACTGCAAATAACTTTAAAACTCCACACTGTGGCTGTACTCTCTCTGCTGTCAGAATTGGTTAGGTCACATCATGAGATGGTTTACAGCAAAGTGACAAGGACTTTGCTGAATTGCAAACTGTACATGGCTTATCATAATAAATTAAAATTACTTCATACAGGTACTGGAGTAAAGGTCTACAAGAACGAGTGAGGCAAAGAAGATTGGCACAGAACGAATCAGAAAATCGCCATAGGAGAGGACAAAATACAGCAGCTTTGCTAGAAAGTTCACTAGCTTTTAAATAGCATTTTCTGCTTCTCCCCATGCTATCAAATCATTCTTTGGTTTTATACCATCTATATTTAAAACAGACTAGCCAAATAGAAATAACTTTTAATTGGGCAGACACCCAAGTTCCATTATATATAAATCACTGGGGGCAAATACCCAGGTTTCATGAGCCAAAGGCAGGACATCAGTATTATTCATACTACGAAAGGAAACAAAGCAAGATGTTCCACAGCAGTTCCTGATTCTGTTTAACAAAAGCAAAGGGATCATGCTAGCATTTAACTTTCTTTTTCCTTTCATTTCTAACATGTTTACCAATATCCATCTCAAAAATTAAACCAAACCCCCATACAATATTGAACAGAAAAGGACTCTAAACCCAAATAACCAAAACAGCTATTGGTGAAGGGCTCAAATGATCACAGAAATGCTGTCATTTCTTCTTTACCATTAATATGTTCAGGTCACCCTTACTGCTCTCTGAAATTCCCGGTTTGTATTCCATTAGCACTGTAGCTTTGGAATAGAACAAACAATGAGAAAATTACTTTTACCTCAAGTATTTTGTGCTCTTATGCTAATTACCTCTGTGAACTTCAAGAGAGATCACTTTATGCAGCATTCTCCTAGTGCCACAACCCTGCTCAGGACCAGAGGCAGGACCAGCTCTTTTGGAGGTTCTTCCTGCCTTTGCCTCTGAGCCACCCCACACTCACTGTCCCAAATTGGTGCCCTGCACACCCAACCAACAGTGCTGCTCACCAGTTTCTTTACTGGGGTTCTAGGGAGGAAGATGGCACACAGATTGCACAAACGTCTGCTGCTCCTTTTCAACAGGAGCACCTCCTCATGCCCGTCTTCATGCCATTATTAGTAAGGCTTTTAAATTAAGAATAGCCAAGAAGGTATGAGGGTCCTTTCAGAAAGCACTTAAGTATCTTGGAAATTTAAGCCCAGATCCCCAAAATATTATAGACTGATTCCTAATCTATCCAAAACTATCCAGTTGGCCTTATATTAGCCTTTTAAACTTTAAATTCTACTGAAAGGTGATATGGAAGAGGAACTAGAGCACTTTTCAAAACTGAAACCAAAGTCTTTCCTTATATTAACAGCAGGTCCTTTGATAATCTAAGCTGAAAGGAATCCAATATATTTTTCACTCTCTAGTCTTACTTTTAATACCCTCTTAGCTTGGATAACGAAAATAGATGAATCCATTTCACTTGCAGCTTCTTGTGCACCAGGTGAGCTCGCCAGCCCTCAACACAGCCCAAGCCTGCCTTTGGGAAAACACAGCTGCTTCAGGCTCCTCCAGCTAAGTGAATGGAATTACTTCTACTGCTCTTCATTAGGAAAAATGCCACCAAAAAAATCAGTGCAATAAAAGCTCTTCAAACTGCTGTAAATCATCTTTACCAAGTTAAGGTAAGAATCTTTTTGATCACAGCTAGCCAAAACAAGACCATGATGTACAAAACTCACCCACAGGGAAAAAAAATTTCTTTGTGCTACTAATTTTATACTACATTTTATCATGTCTCTCTTGAGTGGGTCTCCTACAGAATCTTGCAAAACCCGTTTACAAATACTCCCAGCTTTTGGGAGATAATAAAAACGTTTCACCTATTTACTCCAGCTGCTTCCAGTACCTGCAGCAATTACCACACTGGGGTGAACCGCAGTTTAGAGACTACTCAGACTCATGTTCCTACTCCCATCATTTACCAGCAGTTAAACTTTGTTCTTCTTATATTCACTTACCCGTATCAAGAATCTTTAAAAGCAAGTCTACCGCTCCTTTAATTAGTAATTTCCTGAGTTGTATTCTGCTTTTATTTTACCTCTTAATGATTAACAATAACTAAACCCCACCTCATAATAAAGGCAATCTGAATAAGCTCAACAGAAAACTGGAATTTGACTCATACTCCAACGAGGCACAGCTGTGGAAGCACCTGAGAGGGAAGGAGGCCTGGGGGCCTTGGGGCACACTCTGGGGGCACACTTGAATGTTGCTCAGAGGAACAGGAGATCCAGCTGAGGATGGTCATTTGCTGTTACAGGTACTGTAGGGAGAACTGGAGCTTCTCTGTCTCCACAGAGACAAGAAATAATGAAAGGAAAAACATAAGGTGGTCAGACAGACTTGTTAGGCACCTCCTGGCAGAGCTCAGCATGGAAACACATTTTTAAGTTCTGGTCCAAGCCTTAGCCCCTGGATACGCTGATCGTTGTCCCAGCTGGCTGAGTTGGCAGTGTCTCAGCTGGCAGCTTTCTTGACTTCAGCTGTTAATGAGTGTTTATTATAATTCTAGTTTTCTGTTCTGTTCTCATATGACAACTTCTGTGCAAGGCAAGTTCAACCAACCCTATTAATAAATTACCTGTACAGGTTGTATTCTGACTCTGTCAGTAGTTTTTCTAATGCTCTGATCACCCTTTCCATGGAGAAATTCCTCCTGATGTCCAACCTGAACCTCCCCATATGCAGCTTGAGGCCATTTCCTCTTGTTCTGTCTACACCGTGCTTTGATGCCCCTGCACCCACACAACAGCAATCTTGAGCCTTGGACAAAATTGTACATTCAGGCCAATTCATAATTACTTTATTAAGGACTCTCATATGCAACAAATCCTTAAATAGGGAATACCACTGGACTTTACTGAAACTTTATCTGATATTGTCTCCCAACTGAAAAAAGATAAAGTATACAATATTCTATGAACTGTTTTTATTTAGAATAAAGACAATTGTATAACCCATTTTATGGCTTCTGAGTTTGCTATCTACAACTCTCAAACTATGACCTCGCTACGAATCTTCTTTGAATAAAAAGAAGGAATAAACCAACAAAAAAGCCAACAAATAACAAGTTACCAACCTGATCAAATCCTAGTGGCTTCTCAAGCCCTCATAACTAAAATGCTATCCTTTTGCTTCCTATTTCCCAATTTTCTTTCATAAAACCCTGAGAACACGAGGAATTTGTTTTCGTTTTTACAAGTGTTTGATTCACTCTATGTTGGATTTTTGCAATAACAGCAAGGTCATGTAAAATTTTTTGTAAATTTTTTGTTGGGTAAAGATTGTATCTGTATTTACTTCTACTTGATTTTATGTTTAGTAGCCTTACAAGCATTCATCTTCCCTAATCCTTTTGGACTTCTGCACCTTTCAAACAAGACTCCTCATAATCCTGCACTGCGACTCAGAGCAGCACTCACTTTCTCCAATCACTCTGAAAATCAAGACCTTTGAATGCAATTATAAATACTGGCTTTGATATTGCCTAGACTCCTGTGACAAAAGATCAGAACTACACACCAAATACACACAAAATCTTTGTGTGCTGCTGAGGCAAACAAAAAGCCTGCAATATGCGATGGATATTGCACCTGTATTTACTGATACTGAAATCTGGGATGTGCTGCGTGGTACTTCTCACTTCAGTGGTCCCCACCACTGTGCTGAGGGAGTGACCCCGTGTTCCCAGGCTGTACATGGCACACAGACATCTTCTGCTGTGGACTGCAGACACGTGAGACAAACCCTGGGGTCGGAGCGAAGCATCGAGGACCAGTGTTCTCCTCCTCACCTCTGCAGGTATGGATGCTTAGGAGTTTAACAGTCCTCTGCCAGCTTTGCATGTAGATCATGGGAGATAAAAGGGGAATAATGGGTCTTACCAGGAAAAATTTGGACAAGTTCATGTGTCTTCTCTTCCCTAAACTGTGACAGTAGGATGAGGAATGCGAGAATCTTCAGAGGCTGCTAATAACCCCACAGGGCACTGCTACTCAAACAGTCTTTTGAGAGAGATGTGTTTTATAGCTGTAGCAACTCCTGAAGCTGCTGAAGTATATATGATGTTGTGTTTCATCAGGGCTTATTTAAAGCAATTTTAAATACTGAACAGAGAGATATGTGTGCACACTTACATCCTCTAAAATCTGAAATATGTACAAATAATATTTTAAACATACATAGTATCTAACTAGAATACTGAATTTCATTCTTTCACCCATGCAGCTGGATTCATTATACCACACCTTTCAGACCTTCCACAATCTAATAATTCTGCCAACGAAGATAATGCATTTTGGAGGCTAACTAGTGCTATTTTAAAAATAACAGTATTCCTTTTGGTATCTTTCCACCTAAGGTATAAAGGTATAAATCTGCATTAACAAAGGCTTTGACAAGCTCCTGTATCTGCAGAAAGCCCTCCAGAATCTCTCAGCACATTGCAATATTGAACAGAGCTCTGTGCCAAGTACACAGATCTTGAAAACACTTCAGACAACTTCATTTCTTTCAGAATTTAATCATTTGAAACCCACAGGTTTTCAGCTCTTAAGAGGCTTTAAGTTTTCCCTAAAATAAGACATTGTCATTCCTTGATGGTTTTAGAAAGAGAAAATATTCTATGGGAAGAAGCAAAAGATCAGGCTGATAACAAGCAAAATTCTGATCTCTGGTATTTTTAATTTCTACTCTTATCTCAATTTTTTAAAGTTTCTCTAGTTTATAAATAATATTTTTACCACTATTTTCTGAACTATCCTCTACCAGGTTCATTACTGCCTGTTATAATCTGTCCACAACATTTTTACGAAAAATATATTTCATATATCTCAAATATATCTCAAATAATGGGAGAGATACTGTAAGACACCTTTCCTCGATTTACTATATTGAATGTGGCTGAAGAGAGACTAAAAAAGATTTAAGAGATACAAGGAAGGGAGGAAGGGAGAGAAGGCAGAGAAGGCAGAGAAGGCAGAGAAGGCAGAGAAGGCAGAGAAGGCAGAGAAGGCAGAGAAGGCAGAGAAGGAAGGAGCTTGCTGACTTGCTCTCTGGTGTAACTTAAACAGCAAAAATGCCAGTCAAGTATTTTCAAGCAGTTTCAAAGAAACAAGGTATGAAAACAGATATGCTAAAAATGAAGTTGGAAGTTTAAATTGATGACTAATCCCACTGTAAGTCTGGAAAGCAGAGAAGCTGTATTTTCAGCCATGATTCTTCAGTGCTACATGTGTACGGGAGCCTCACCAGAGCTCTGCTCTCTGCTTCACACTCCCTGTCATCTGTTGGAAACACAACCACAGCCGGCACAGAACTTCCACGTCACCTTTTCTATACATCCCATTCAAAAAAAAACCCCAGCATGCACGTAGAAAAAGCCGTACTTTGAATTTTGAGCAATGTACATTCAGTTCAGATTTCACATGTATTTATAAAAGAATATCTTGCAAGACAACAGTTTGAAGTATTTGTTCAATGAAATGTCATTCCTATCAACTGCACCATTCTTCGAACAGCCACATCAGACCATTCTTTCACAGCAAGGGGTAGCATGAAAGTCTCAAGGCCAATGTGTTTTTCTGGGTCTTTTGTGTAAGATCAAGCCTGTTTCAGAAAACAGTAATACAACTTCCACCAGTTCTTAACAGGTTCCTTTTTTTCTATTATTCCTCAAAGATGTTCCTCAGCAGAGACTGAAAGCTTATGTTGTTCACACTCAGACCAGTATTACCACGCAGAGTTTGTAAGTATATCTCAGACAGGCACACTTCCAAGGAGTTTAACAGATACTTTCCTCTTACAATACAAATCAGCAAGACTAGTGGCTTTAAAAAAGTATTCTTGTTAGCAAAATGTTCTGTGAACATTACTTTTATCAAAAACATGTGCCAACTCACCGCACAAATAAATTGCAACCTCATAAAATTGTCAAAACTGTATCCCTTAGGAGCAACAAAAGCACTTTCTGCATTGTAAAATATTTCACATTTTGTTTCTACTACGTAAAGCGTAATAGGCTACATGATTTGATTTATATTTTGGGGATCCAGTACATCTATTAGCTATGTAAAACACAGCACACCAAATATTTCACAGTTTATGCTCCGAGTTTCAATTATTCCTGACACTGAAATAATGAATTGGTGCAGGCAAGAAAGTACTGGGGATAGGGAACAAAAACCAAAACCAAAACACTCAACCAACAACAGTACCCAGAGGGTGCTGGCAGTGCCCAGGCTCCCCAGGGAATGGGCACGGCCCCGAGGCTGCCAGAGCTCCAGGAGTGTTTGGGCAGCGCTGCCAGGGGTGGACAGGGTGGGGTTGGTGGGCAGGGACAGGGGCTGGGATGGATCATCCCTGAGGGTCCCTTCTCACTCAGCCTGTTCTGTGATTCTATGAATGAAAAAGAATTGTCTGTTGACTAGAGCCAGCCTAAATCATTCCAAAGTAAATCAGAAGCCAGACTGGGGAAACATTAAGAACTAAGAGACCAAAAAAAAATTTAGCTACATAGAGAAATAGTAGCTTTCTAAAACTGGGGTGGGGAAACATTTTCATTCATGCCTATAACATCATTAACATTAAAATTAATATTCCTATATGAACTAAGAAAGACTATTTTATTTTGCACAAAATATAATCAATTAGCTTGAAATATGAGGAGGAAATAAAGCTAGATAGATTGCTGCTATGAATGAAAACCTTACCTCAGTTCACCAGTTACCAGTTTTGGAAATGAAGATCATAAACGCAAATTAGTAGCCATTTTTTTAAAAAACCGCACACAAATTCTTGCCTTAAGTCCCTTTAGAAGTCTGTCATGTGCAGTAAAAACCCCTGACATTATCTGCATGGCAACATAGGAACACTGACAGCAATCTGTGCACAACAAGTGTCACACCTGTACATTTGAACAATTCTTTCAATTTTTCAGATTATGAAAACACAAGTTTTCTTGTGGGTTTTTTTGATTGTAAAGAAATTGTTCTGAGTAGTGGAAACAATTGCTCCAATACACATATTAAAACTTAAGCATCAGCTTTGTTATATACGTTGAAGTTTAAATAATTTACCTAAAAAACCCTCCTGTGCATGCGAACAGCAAACCCCCAGGTCCCCAAACAATAGCACTGCCCACCCCACCATAAAAATGACAAACTACATCCCCATCTGGAGTACACCCAAACTCTGTAACAGATTAGATTTAAAATTGAGCAATGCACCAAGGCAGCTATTAGTCTTTCAACTCAAGTGTCAACTTCAAACAAATTAATGGCTGAGAAGTCTCAGCCAAATGGTGTCTTGACAATTACAAACTGCAATTCTAAATCCAAATTCCAGAGCAATATTACTGAATAAGTTTTCTTAACTGTAGTGATTTGCTTAAGTAAGAAAAATACTGCCGAATGTGGTTCTGGAAGTTATCACATCCACTTCACCATCCAATTCTGTAAAGAAAGACACATACTGGAGATGAAAGAAGAAGAGATCAGAGCAGGAATTTGATATACAAGAGCTGGAAGTTACAACACACATGCAACTCTTGTCAAATTCCTCCAACTACACCCATCTACACATAATCTACAGCTAAGATGAAACTGAATATTCTCCAAGAACCAGCATGATGTGAACTGTATCTCAGCTTGAAACTACAAAGGAATTGGCCAGTAGTTGAGATTTTTGCACACTATCATCGATTTTCAGCACACACTCTTGGAATTAGGGAAGACAAGTAAGCAGACAGTAGCAACTAATTGTATGGCCCTTTCCTTTTCCTTGGAGATTTTTTTTTTCTCTTCAAAGCTTTATAGATTGGTTGCAAAGCTATGCTGTAAATCAAAAGGAAGCCACTACTCATTACCTCATTAGAATTTTCTGGGCTCTTTACTCTGAAGCTATTTCTCTGCTGTTTGATCCAAAGGCCACTGGCAATGTCTACGAGCGCGCTACTGCCATGGCAGCTGAGACACATTTTTCCCAGATCCATTTTCAACAGTTTGATGAATTTCCACCTGCTTCCAGTTCTAAAGAGAACCACCAAGGCATATGATTCATGGATTCAAAATACTTGTTCAGATTGCACAAAGAAGAAAAATAATATGTAGCCAAAGAGTGACTCAGAGTCTACCAGTGTAGACCAACATGCCCAGCTGTGATTACCTACACTCCACTTTGCAAAAGTCTTTGAACACATGATGCAAGTTCTAGCCATTTTCTCCAAGTTTTGTCACAGTTAATGACCCGACTGTATCCAGCACCAAAGAACATACATGAGAAAATAGGGAAGGGGCAGGAAATCTGCTGGGTTTGGATCTGTTACTTAGGTACTAGAAAAATATTATTTTCATTTCTACTAGGAATAATGCACATGCTTTGATTTGGTAAGTCTTAAACAAACACCAGAATTAAGGAAGCAGAAATGCACACCCACGTTGCACCTCCTCCAAAGGATGTGGGTTTCCCCGAAGGCAAGATCAGCTCCCGTTCCCCACCAGCCGGGCAGAGCTGAGGATGAACAGGCTGCTCCTGCTCACCGAACGTGTCCCTGGGCTGCAGCCGAGAATCAGACCCAGCCGCGTTCCTAGGCAACCCCACACCCTCCCCGCACTCCCGCCCTGCTGCCACCGCTAGACGAGAGGTTTAATCATCAATTCACTCTGCATCCAACGTGCACGAGCCCCGTCAGGAGAGGCTTGGGCACAGGACTGCATTAAGCAGCATCAGGCAGCTTCAGCCTGATTTTGTCTTCACCAAGGCATGCACACTGCAAGTTAAAGACAGCACTTTTACCTTTCAGTTGTTTATAAAGAAAAGCTTTTTAAAAAGTCCTGGCTCAAACATAAAATAATGCAAATGCAAGCTTAAATTTTTTATTCTTGGCAGCAGGTACGAAAACATTCTGTTAGAGGTATTGAGGGTTAAACTTTTTTTTGACATTTATAATATTCAGTGCTGGAAAAAAAATCTCAGCAAAGAATAATTGCTCCCACAGGGACCAATCCATGGGTCACAGATTTTTGCACTTGATGGCAACAGAGCCTTGAATGAAATTTTCTATAAAACCCAGATTTAAGCTTGCAGCATAATCACAATGTTTGCCCTAGCTTTAGAAGCTGAGCTAAAGCACCACTTCTACAGTGTAATTATTCTACATATGTTCCAAAAACCCATGGGGAAATTTTATTATTCTGAAGAATAAATAGGGTAAAAATAAATGGTTTTTAATTTTAGCCAATTTTTAAACTCCTTATGAATTTTCATTTTTCTTATGCAAGTTTGAGTCCGTGGGAGAAAGGATTTGCCTTGAAGAAATAATTAAACTTTCATCTTCAGTTATGCTCCTTAGCAAATACACAGCCACCCACATAGCACACAACGCCTAAGTGCTGTTCAGTGACAGAGTGCCAACATAATCACTAATGCCTCATAATCTTCCTTTCAGTTTCAAATTGAATATTTGAAGTTTGAACTTGTGTTCAACAACCCAGAGCAAGCAGAAATGCAGTAAGGGCTTAGGTTAAAAGGGCGTTGGTGTCCCAGCATAGAACTTAATTTGCTCTCAATAGATTTTTGAATACTTGAACTATTCTGAGAGGAAAAGGCAGTAATTTGTGATTTGGGATATGCAAACCTACTACCCTAAGGTGATAAAAGATTATAACACTCAATTTCTGATGACAATGTCTGGATCAAATTTAGTCAGGTGCAGAAGGCAGAATTTTTAAGAGAAGGGAAGCTGAGGAAGCAGGTTCAGGAAGATCCAGACACACTTTGCAACTAAGTCTACCATGACACCTTCTCAAATTCCTGGGAACATTTCAACATTCCTTTCTTTATGCAGGGACCAAACAAATGACCACACAGGTACTCTGTAGGCAGGTAAAAAACTCTGCACATCCCCTCACTGGTAAACACCCTGCGCCCTGTTCACAGGGGCCCTCTGATCCCCTCACTGGCCTCAAGGCACACCCCTCTGGTCAAATGCTGCTCCTTCTGCCTCCAGATCAGGCTCCTTTCCAGCACCGGAGCTGGCCAAGGGATGGAAAGACCAACCACCAACAGTGGAAATCAGAGGTAATGCAGACCGAGGGACTGAAATAGGATTAATTTTCAATTGTTATTCTAAACTGCAGAAGGCACCCAAATCAAGCCCCAAGGGCCTATCATAGGCGGTAAAATCACCACATTGATCCCAAGTATTCGAGCCAATATGAACATGAAGCGCAAAGTAAAACAACAAACTACCAGAAAGAAGTTACACCATCTACCCAAGAACTCCTTCAGGACTGTCCCCAGCACACTAGCCAATGTCCCCTGTACACTAGCCCGTGTCCCCTGTACACTAACCAGTGCCCCTGTACACGAGGCAATGTCCCCTGTACACTAGGCAATGCCCCCTGTACACTAGCCAACGTCCCCTGTACACTATCCAATGTCCACTGTACACTAGCCCGTGTCCCCTGTACACTAACCAGTGCCCCTGTACACGAGGCAATGTCCCCTGTACACTAGGCAATGCCCCCTGTACACTAGCCAGTGCCCCCTGTACACTAGGCAATGCCCCTGTACACTAGCCAGTGCCCCCTGTACACTAGCCAGTGCCCCCTGTACACTAGCCAACATCCCCTGTACAGTAGCCAGTGCCCCCTGTACACTAGGCAATGCCCCTGTACACTAGCCAACGTCCCCTGTACACTAGCCAGTGTCCCCTGTACACTAACCAACATCCCCTATACACTAGCCAACATCCCCTGTACAGTAGCCAGTGCCCCCTGTACACTAGACACTGCTCCTCTGTTTTAAAAGACTCCACTCTACAAGATAAGGACCCAGGTTATGGGTACTGAAATCACATTTACTTGCACGGTAACCCCAAGGTGCTCCTGTGCTCAGCAGCAGCAGAAGTTTCAGAGACAGTCACATAATCCAGGGAGGTGTCAGACAAGGAAATGGGTGTTTAGGCCTGGTTTAGAGCTGCCTGGCATTGTCAAGGCAGGGATAAATACCTCATCATTTAATGAATAAAGGACTGTGCACACACTCCTATCACAGTGACACCAAAAGGGTTAATTTAATTTTTATTGTGCCTGTGAAGCTTTTAGCAAAGAAACAAGGCATGCAAAAGCTGCTTTCAGCAAGGAGAGTTGGAAGATAAGAAGGTACCTGGCTCAAGAATGCCATGACAGACAAAACAAAGGACTGAATCTCGGGGAACATGGGGTGGGATTTACGGTAACGGCTAAATTTTAATATGCATGTAGCAACTGTATATAAGTAACACTCTTACAGAATCACGTGTCCATGTTAGGTTAGGATATCTTGCATGAACGTCAGGCCTGAACAAATGATGCCCTATCCAACACAACTTTAGTGCTGGAGAGTCCTATTCTGATATTTCAGACTTCTGGTAAGAACAGCACCTTCAGTGCTATTAAGAAGAGGATAAACCCCCACAAAAATGGGCAATGCATACCACAGCTGTGTGTCCAGAATTCGTGATGCAGGAAGTCACTCACCTGTTGCTACAGCATACACTTTCACATCATTCCCCAATCAAACTGACAATTCTAAGTAGCCACCCCAATCCTAAAAATATTCTTTTTAATAAAAAGGGAACAAATGAGGAAATGCACAGAAGATGCCACACTTCATTTGGTAAACAGTACACAGATGAAATCTAGAAATTGATGAACACTGATATAGAGAAGTTATCTTCAGGCCTTTAGAGCACTCTGAAACAGATGACTGTAGGTCCTAATTAGTACTTTCAGCATGTTTATATATGTACACAAAACAATTTTTGTCTATACATGCACACTTAAACAATTTTGCTGAAATCACAGATTTTATTCCCACACTTCTCAAGCTGAAGAGATTTCTTTTACCATTTTGCTATATTTTTAACAATATATTCACTACAGAGCATTTTCACAATTAAAAGCCTTTAATTAAAGAAGATTAATTAAACATGAGATAAGCACAAATACTAAACAAACTGCTTCAGAGAAAATCCAGAATCTGACCTACCAAAATGACTTTACATGCAATTACCCATGCTGTGAATTACTGTTTGTATATAATTGCCTTGGCTGTCTCCTTAAAGTCAAACGACCACACATAAAAGTTAAATAATATCAAACCAAAAAAGAAGTCAGGGCTGATTGGAGTTGCAGTTAAACACATTTATTTTTTACATATCTCAGCATTAACACATTACTGGTTCAAAATCATTTACCAGTGTTTAACCAAATGGACAAAGAAAAGGCAACACTTAGGTCCTATATCCAGTAACAGAAAATTTTAATTGCTTTTGGGATCTCTGTCATTATTCTTCCTAGCAGACAGAAGAATAGCAGACAGGATTTACGTTTTTAGGGCCCTTTTTCCCTAAATGAATGGGTGCAGGGATGAATTCCATCAGTAAAAGAAAGTAAAGTTCTAATTATGGTCTCCAAGGCAGACACAGTAGAGCAGTCTGCCAAGACCTCTTTCATTAGCTAAATAACTTCACTCTTTCAAGAAGTGTAGTCTGTCAAGATGTATGGAAGAATAGAAGGCAATATTAAATAGGTGTAATAGCTGCTTAATTTATTTTTTTCAATTGAAAGACACAAATAATCTTTTCAGAAGGTTGATGTGTATGGAGGGAGCAAGCCAGGGAAGAATGAAAGTCCTGGAGAAAAAAGGTAATATACCTTGTAGACTCATAAAAGAGTGTTTATATACATATTTGTTGTATGACATTTAAATAAAACTGCCAGGATCATGACATTTAAAAGCACCTGGGAAAAAATTCTGCTCTATGGAAATTTTTGATTGCTAATGACTTCCAGAGCCAAAATTTCACTATCAGCACGTATAGCATGGCCAGTGAGTAAAATGAACACAAAGTACCTAAATAAAGTTAAAGGCAGAATGTAAACAATGTATTTTTTTCCGTTACCTGGTGGTATACGTAAATGCAATTTGAAGCACTGACAAATTATCGGCATGAGCCTATAGTATCAGCAGAAATTTAAACTGTTTAAATGTAACATTAGTTTCTCCATATTGCATATGTTCTATGGGCTTTATTTGTCTTTTGAGCTACCTTTAAATCCTGATGACAAATATTGTGGTCTCTTTATATTCCCTTCCCTGGGTGCTGCTCTAGCCTGCTTACAAGTCTTTGAGAAATTACTGCCAAGAAACAACAGTAACTGACATATGACTGCTATTTTCTATTTCTTCATTAGCAAATACTTCGAAAATTGAAAATATCATGTACAAACTAAAAATAAATGGACTTGATGATCAAAACCATGCTTTATAAGATAAATGCTGATGATCTAATGTAAATATTGATTCAAGGGAGGAGGCAATGTTTTCCTTAGATCTAGACACATCATTACTGTATCAGTTAGGACCAGCCAAACCCCTCACAGATGCCTGTACAGCTCGTTCTTTTCAACATTAGAGATATCTGCTGCTTTCTCATTGACTTCTCAGCAGCTGTAGAACACCCATTACACGTATGAGCTGAGCTCCTTGTACATGCTAAGTACAGGTACTGCTGGCTTGTAATTGCAGGCAAAACGTAATTGAACACAGCCTTTCATGAGACTCTTAAACACCCACACGTGCAGTCTTCTGAGCATAACCAAACTAAAGGCAATGTTTAACCATAAACACCATTTCACTGGATGGCTTCAAACAATGAAAACAGCTACTTCATAAAGCTTCTGTAAATTACTGTGACTTCAGGAAGAGAGATATGGTACACTTAACTAAAAAATAATCACCCCTCATCAAATGCATGTTTGAAACGGATGAAGTAGCACCTCAAAATAACGAAATAATGCTTACAGTGGCCATCAAACAGCAATGAGCTCTCAGTCTCAACTGAATCCATGCTACTGCATTGTCTCAGCTATTGCTTTTCCCCCTACTACAAAGATATTCTCTTTTTTTATTATAATTACTGTAAGAAGTCTTACCTTTCCATCTCATATTCTTTCATTCCTACTTTTACGGCCTTCATTACCTGGAAGATACATATTAGCATGGGACCATCATAGCAGAAGGGAATCTCGTATTTATAAAATTATGACTTATGACTATCTCCAGAGAAACCTATATTACAAAAATATCTTCTGTACTTCATTTAAATTTACATCAATAGATGCATTTTAAAACTACACTGGAATCAGACATTTTAATCTTTAAAAATGCCTGCAGCCTCCAACAATAAAGCAAGTTTAACTGCCAAACAGTTACTATACCCTAATGAAGTGCAGCTCATCAAAATACCAATGTTTAATTGTGAAAGCTCTGGTGAACATGGCAGCAAGTCCTTTTGTTCTACTCTGGCAAAACAAAGCGACGAACTGGATTATCCTACAATGGGACAGTCTCTTATACTTTGCAATCTGAATCAACAGAAAACGACTACAGTTAAGACTGGTTTATAAGTCATAAATCTGATCCTTGTTGTAAGATTTGCTAAGAAAATTTTGTCTATTTCTGCATTACAGAAGAAATGCAGCTGCTCTACAGAAAAAAATACTTTCAGATCTGATAAGATTATTCAAGGATGATGGAAAACCAAGGAGTATGACTGCAAAATTACTATCCCTTGAGTTTTCAATTTTACAGTATTCATTTTAAAACATTCTTACACTTCATAGTTGGGATATCTGAGGAGCAGGAGCCAAGACAACAGCTGAGTCAGTAACCTCATCAGCTGCTTTAACCTAAGCTCCGTCTGGTCGTGACCACTCTCAGAACTCAGGGCAGATCTGCATCACCATTTGGAGTGCAGGACTGACACCCAGGCTACTGTCACCACCAGGAGAGCTCCCCTGGCAAAGCACCAGGTCCAACCTGAGCAGCCTTGCTGAGAGCCTGGACTTGTCTGTGCCACACTGGAATGGCAACAGAATAGCAGGGTTGGCACTGCCCCAGGGACGTACCCCGCTCTGAGGAATCCTTTCCCTGTCCTGTACCGCGCATGGAAAGACTTCCCCAGTGCATCAGGATCTGCAGACAGGTATTTGCTGGTTAAACTTTTCAGAGCTGCACATGTGCCTGAATGATCTTGATGTTTTCTTTCTCCATAATTATACAGGTATTTGTGCACACAGAACAGATAGATTGCAAGCAGGTCACCTTCTGTGGAGGCTCCAGCTCTTACCCAAACCCACACTTCATTTCTCACACATCACAAAAGCACCAGTGAGTTCAAGGACAATACAAGGTATATTACTGGGCTGCAATAGGAGGGATATTATCCTCTTATTTCTATCCAGCCTTTCCATTATTTTATTACTAAGCAATTCTGGGTTGCTGGGGACATTTTCTGAGTACCACTGCTACACTAAGAGCAAAAATTATTAACAGTAAAGGATCCATTACCTCTTTATGAGCTTCACTGGAGATTTTATTGGTGTAGCGCAGAACTTCCAACTCCATGTCTGTCTTAATGACACGACTTAAAGAGAAGAAGAACAGATAGCATGTTAGGCTGCAACTTCACAGCTTAAGAATACAAAATAAAAAAACCCTGAAAATAATATGCATCGCCTATAATAAGATTAGATCAAGTACACCTCAAGAGCAAACAGCTATTACAGTATTCATGACAGCGAAGTATTGTTGGCATTGATTCAGCATTAGCAAAACAATCTTACAAAGGGAAGTCACGAGAATTTCAAACATCAGCCTGCCCTAATTAATACTTACAAACAAGTGGTTCAACCAACATTTTTTCAACTCATTCTACAATACATTAGGAACAAAACCAATGCAATTCTGCATGTCTCATGACTCTAACACTACTTCAAATGGAACATTTCTACAAGCATGCTTAATTTCCTTTTAAACACAATTTGAAGCTATTTTACATAATTAAATTCCCAGAGCTCCAGAATTTCTGTTCAGCACAATCCCAACTCCCACCTATTTGCAATACCTCAAAAGGTGCATGGGGGTGGTGTGAAAAAAAGCTATTTTTGTTTGGTATTAAAAACCCAAACCCTGAAATTCAGAAACCACAGCAGCAATAATTAGAGCCATGATGTCCATTTTTTCACATGCTTCTAAAGGAAAATAAAAACCAAAAAAACCCCAAACAAAGCAATGCCCTAAACTGCCATCCTAATCTATGTGCCTTATGAGATACTGAATTTGTGTCTGTTTATGAGCCTTGATCTTCTCTTCTGAACTTATCTCAAAAATGTACCATTTAACTCTTCTCTACTACATGTATTTCTGTCATGTATTTCAAATAAAAGCAGCTATTTAGTGTGACATGAACAGTAAAGTAGACACACTTCCATAACCTCTATTAAACACCACATACTCCTTCCACTGTTACACAAACTAAATTCCTAGTATTTTTCATGCCCATCTCAAAGGCAGCTGTGAAGTACATATTTACTCTTTACAAAGTACAGAACAACATTTATTGAATTGCATGAAAATATTTCAATCATATTTTTGAGCTGCACTCCAGAGTTTGCAGCAGTTACAAAGAACCATAACTGTTATACTTTGAAACTGCCACCAAGACCCCTCTTTTTATTGTAACACGCTCCTCCTCACACTGCTGTAGAAAACTATTTACTGTATTCCTGCTCTGTAGTTTGTTTTAATGAGTCCAGAAACAGGTTTCTCAGCCATGAGTGCCTCTGATGTGAGATTACAGCATTTCCCACAGATGGTGCATTACTACAGCACAGCCCCTCCCGCTCAAACACAACTCTTCTGGCAAGAGTAAAGGTACCTTTGTAAAATCCTGATATTGATCAAAATGCTTTTACAAACAGAAACACTGTAGAGGGGAATTTTTCTTAGTCAGTTGGAATATGACACAAAAGAATCACTATGCAATTGGGAATGAGAAGTACAAGGTTTTAAAATGCACACCCAGGTGAAAAAATTACACTAGGATGGCAAAATCTGCTGATCATGAGTGAGGAAACAAACTTCTGCTCCTGTCTTTCAGCCAATACATAAAAAGAGTGGCTCAAATACATTCCAGTTAGAATGAGGTAGCAAAGGCTTATAGATTTTAAATTTTCTTTTTAAATCCTGTTCCTTGGAAAACTGCATGTGCTAGCACGATAATTTAATACTTGTTTGATGTGCTTTTATATTACTTTCAATATACAGTACATACCCATGCTCTGCAATTGCCTGAAAAAATAGGTTGTTTCATAATTCAGATGTCTAATCTTTTTGTTGGAATCTGCTAGCAATACAAGTTAGTAACTGCTGCACAGCAAGTGCAAACAATATTAGAAACCATTTCCCTTGACCTGGGCATAAGGCTTCAGGACCAAGGTATTTGTATTAGATCACAACTTCTCAGGTATCTGTTTGAATATAGAAATTCATGCTCAGCTTCAGACTGACTATTTATGCAATGCAATCCCTTCATTTACACAAGGTCAGGCACTGAAATATTTTACAGAAAATATTTAGTCATTCTGAGACCAACAAAAACCACTACCCAACCACCAGAAGGGAGGAGAGGTAGGATGTACAATTGTGCAGGTAACAGGATCAGCTTCACCCTACACCAGATACTGAAAAAGTTCCTGGGATCCTATGTTACAGTGGTACTGTTGATGGAGTTCCCACAGCATGTCTGGGTAGTAGAAAAGTATTTCACCAACTTCCCACTGTTTTGATGGTGCAAAAAGCAGCACCCTCCCAAGACAGGTTTACAGCAGTGGTTGGCACTTCAGGGCAATCTTGCACGTGATGAGTGTCCACAGTTTTCATGATGTTTCTCCCCACTTCCAAAATAAGGAAAGGAAGAAAATCCCACCTTTTTTCCTGAATGTGAACTTCAGCATTCTATTAAATACAGTTCTTGGACCAGTTACAGCCTCTGCATCAATGCATTAATGTTTTAATGGGAACAAATAATTTCCAGGCTCTGGCTAATGCAGTTGCCAAAATGTACAGATTCCACATGTAAGGCATTCCTCAGATTAGCGTGGGGGGCACTCAGTGCAGTCTAGTTGAAGGAGAAGCACAAGTCTCTGACTGTCAGGACTGACGTAAAACTTTCACTTTTTTTTTTTTTCCTCATTTTACCAGTGTAAAACCATTTCTTCTTCCTCATTCTCCTTTCACACACATTTTCTGCTTATATTTTCACTTGGCCATATGAGCAGCTGGTCTTTTGACACATCAGTCTCACAACAGGAGAGAGAAACTTTAATATAAACAAGTATCACTTCAATCTTGAAATTGCATTTGGGCATTTTAAATGTCTGGATACCAAATTACATGCATGACCTAATCAAGTGGTCAAGAGTACATAGAATTTGAGGCAATTATGAGGCTGAAACTTGCATAACTCAACTGTATTTTCCTAAACCAGTGCTCTCCTCAAAGCTACACAAATTGGTTCTCTATGTGCATTCTGTAGCACTGATAACACTGCCAGAAGTATTTGTTTCCAGTTATCAGATCAGTGTTTTATCAGCTGGCTTGTTTTGCTGCTTTTTAGTACATGTGTGCAACCTTAATGTCTCCTTTCTGTGACATACATGGAAAACACCTGGGAACACCCATTCCTCCTTTTCCTTCCAGAAGTATTAGATTTACAGACCACCTAGTAAGTAAGGATGATGCCCATGTAAACAGACTTCACAGTCCTGCCTTATCTTCACCCTTTCTCACCTCCGCTGTTACCTTTCCACATTTTATTTATAGAAATTTGTCTACCACAATTTATACATTTATGCTCTTCTGCAATGCATAAAAACATGCTAACTGAATTGGCATCAAAGCCAGCAAACATAGCAATGCACATATGCAAAGGAGAGGCATCAGTACAATTCTGAAAGACAGGTGCATGAACACCAAAGACAGGAGTTCAAAAAAATGTTAAGAGGTTTACAACATAGATAGAAAACCTCTGAAAACAGAAAAAGCAAATGCACAGCTTTAAGACATTAACAGACAGATCACTTTTCACAAAGAAATAATTATAGCTTTCCATCAAAATAATGCAAAATATAGAACATATGAAATCTTCCACATAAAACTATCAAACCCCATTTTCATTGAGATTACAGGAAAATACAGTATATACAAGCACAAAGAGAGCTGCACATTACTAAATGTTTACTTCTACCACCATCACAATTATGATAGACAGACTCTGGCAAAATATAGGAACAAAAGGTTATTTGGCTAAGTGTTGGTGTCAGAAAACCTCCTTCTAATTACTAAGGAGATAATTTGGACAAGTTTGAATTTTTTCTTCTGTTAGATGAAATTTTCTTTTCAAAACACTGAAATCAATACTTAGCATATCCATTCACTATGAAATTTGAAGTGGAAGCCTTTAAATTTAAAATTAGAGCTTTAAAATTTGTTTTGAAATACACCCACTCAATAAAATGAAGAAAAAAAAATTAAAAAACCATCTGCAAACAGCTGAAATCCAGTGTAAGGCTGAATTCTTCTATGTTTTATCTTTAAGTTCCATACCAAGTCAGAAAATGTTGAGATCTTGAAATGGTAAGCAAGAGAGGCAACAGATCCTTACCCACAAACACTTTGCCCCTTGTCAGTACCGAACCATTTATTCTGCATTTCATTAGAAGACTGTATAATACTAGAGTTGCCTTTTGTAGCTCACAGTTCTCCCTGGCTGGTTCAGGAAGCTCAACCAGTTCATCTCCAGCTGGCAGTTTGACAGCAAGGCATAGAGCAAAGTTTTTCTGACAAGTACCATGTAAAACACAGTAGTTCAGAGCTTGCCAAATCTGAAATGAAATGCATCCCTGCAAGGAGATAATTCAAAGGATGCAATTTCCTACTCCAGAATATAACCCAAAAGAATTCATCTTCCTAAAAGAAAAATTTTCTTAATTCTAAAAATATTGCTTTCCTAAGAAACTTTCTTGGCCAGTAACTTGACATTCCAAGGAGATTTCTACTTTAGTAAGCTTTAATATACATAACCTGTCATTCACATGGTAATTTCACCAGACACTTAAATCCTAACAACCATCTTACTAACCTAACATACTTCTGACTTAAAATGAAAGCCACCAAACTCAGTAAAACCTTTTAAAACATTGCTGAATGCAAATCTGAACATTTTCTTCACTGAGAATCCCCTTTCCTTGAAAGCCAGCTGTAGGGAAGGTGCATACCAAGGATTCCTCTTCCACGAGGCTGCAGGAAGAACTAAATCAGAATTCCAGGCTGCCACTCACAATTCACTGAAGAAATGATTCTTTCTACCCCAGCTCCAAGTGCTACCTTTCTACTGCCTCAGTACTCCACCTCTCTCAGTACCACCTCCAGGGCACGGACCCTATGTTTGCCCACACCTGAGCTTCCTAAAGAAGATTTAATCACCCTTTAATTGAAACCACATAGGAGAAAAGCTGATCAGGTGACACGTTGTTAAGGTGGATGGAAACAACCTGAAAGCTACCTTGGGAAAAAGTCTGTAGCCCTGCTCCAAAGCCTTCTGCAGCTAAAATTGTCATCTCTGTCCCTGTTGTCCTGCTGTGTCTACAGAGCAAAACTTGGAAGTCAGACAGGCCCTCTCCAGGTCCTCTTCCTCACCTCTCTTAAATTCAGAAATCAAGCCTATAACATAACTTCTAGAAGGGCAAATTCTAGAAAGACAGAATAGGCAAGATCTAAAAATCAGTCCCCCTTACACTCATCAGCAGGAGCAAGGAGTCTACTACCACAGAGCTCCAGGCCCACCCATGACTCAGGGATGGAACAAAGTCTGTACAAATCTTCCCCACTTCCCACTTTCCTTTTACAGCTTTATGTCAAGCTAAGCAATGAAAAATATCTGCAACAACAGATACGTGACCTTTTAATAATTCTACATGTTCTGAAATCACTCTGATGTTCAAAAAACATCTCCACAGTTTTCAAGCTGGCAATTAGCTGCAGATGAAGACAGCAGAAGATGGTTCTCATCGTATGTGCTGAAAACAAATATTAAAAAGCATAATATGTAGTAGCATGTAATACAATACACTACAAAAGTGTTAGTCAGAGGGTACACCTCTGTTTTGTATTTTAAGATTTTAGGCTTATCTGTCTTAACTAAGGATTTGTTTCCTCATTTCTACATTAGTACACAAAAAAAGCTTAGATAGAAACCTAATTCATTAACAAAAATCCGCTGTGTTCTTTCTTCAGTAATTTCCTAAATGGAAAACTAGATAGCCTTAGTTATGGAGCAATCCTGTGGACAAAGTCAGCAATGTTGACCAAAAGAAGAAAACTAGTAAAATGGAGTAGCTTTGCACTTAGTCACACATCTGGTTTGTTTGCTTCTGATAGGCTACAGCAGAATTCCTCAAGAATTACAAAGTACAGTTATATGAGTTATCTCAACAAAATTAAGGCTTTTAAAATAAATCCTGGAGAAGAAATAACACCTAGTAAAATACTACCTGTTTAGACAGAGTTTTGATCTACATTTGATTTCTGTTGCTAGAATATAAATTATCCTCAGTTCGTTTCCCATTCATACAAATTCATATTTACACGAATGTGACTTAAACCCTAACACATCCTGTAGAATGTGCATCCAGATACAATGCTTCAGAAATGTTACATAAATTCTTTGGTTTTCAACACTGTTACCTAGCCCTATTATTACATTTGTACATTATTCCCAGTCCATACCATGAAATCAACTTAAAATTAAAACTCCTATGTTAAAGTATGAGGCTTCAGTTGAGGGAATCTCTCTGAAGCAATGGTACAGTATAAGCATGTTCAACACTACTCAAGATTTTATGTTACTCACCATTCTGCAATTTCAGGATGAAGAATTTTATTGTTCACATTAAATCTAAAAAAACCCAAAGACACTAATATTAAAAAGCAGCCAGACACAACAGCAGAGACTACATATTTACTCTTTCTTTTTTTTTAACCGTGTCTTCTCTGAGGCAGTAAAGTGAAAACAAGTATTGTATGGGAATGTAACAGAGAACCCAATGAGAAGAATGCATTTAATTCTGAAGTACGCGAGACTAAAACAGATACATAATTTTAAGACTGTGCAGAACCCAGTGTAACAGTATGTTTGAGATACGCTTATTACACTTCTTTTGACAAAGATAAAATGTTAGATTATCAGTTCACTGCTGTGAATGTGGGATGGACCAGACTGACCTCCAGATGTTCCTTCCAAATTATTCTGTGATTTTCACTTTGCTCCTCAAACACCCTTCAATGAAATTAAACACAGTAAATTGCAGATTTCATCCTTTGTTTCATGCCTTCCCACTTTTGTGTGCACAGAAGATGGCCATGTGATAAACAAGCTTGCTTAGAGGATGGTGAAAAGGAAAATGACCTCTCCAAGTCTTTTCCTATCTACAGAAGAGGCAAAGCAGAAGATTCCAACTCGCCTTGGCCTCTGACACTTCACTATTTTTCTGCTTATTTCCTACGTGAGTAATTAATGTATTCTTGGAATGATTTTGAGGCTCTCTAAACAATAACACTACAGTGGCCAATAGAGTAAGAAGCTGAGTAATTAGGCAGAACACAAATGGATTTTCAAGCATTGTAAAGGGATTTTTTTTCCTTACAATTTAAATGTCTAAAGTGTGTTCTGCATCAAAGATATTTTTGTCTGCTGAGGACTGTTGGCTCTCCAGTTAGGGTATTTAAGAGAATTAAAATGCTACAAGGCTCCCAACAGTTCTTCAAAAGAATGTTGTGAGGCAACAGTTCACTTTCCCATATTTTTGAAGGAAAACATTAAATCTATTCCAGGTTATTAACCATTCTTTATACCTCAGAAGGGACCAATGAAAGCACAAATTCAATTTTAAAAAATTACTTAGAAGTCACTTTTAATTGTATAAGGGTCTTCCTGTGTCCTGAGAAAGCAGAGAAAAACTCCTGTTTCTCTTTTTCAGAAACAGATGCTCATAAACTTATAAAACCCTAATAAGGAGAAGGCTAATAGCGCTGTATTCTTCTCCAAGATGCAAACAAAAAACTTATTACAACATTCAACAAGGATAAGCTGTATGGTATTCAATATTATGGGTATTAATGAGAAATCACTGTAAAAACAACTCAAGACAAAAAGCTACCCACCAGTCACAGAACAATACATCATTATAGAATAAAATTGGTCATTTGGAAACAAGAAAGTATCAAAAGGGCATATTTTCAATTTAATCTCTCTGTGTCTCTCTGGAACAGCCACTGCTTTTTTTGCTGTCACATATTTTATCACTTTAGCAGGGTCCTGTAGCTGTTCAGGGGTGAACTTTCAAATCTTTGGAGCATAACAGTCCTTCAAAAGTTGTCCCATTTTCTTTCTTTAGTGCTCCCACTGGAACCACAGTGCCACTTGCTTCCCCTCCAAGTGGAGGCAGGAAAGGCAAAGATCATGGCTTGAGACAAGAATAATTTTCTGGAAACAGTAATGAGATATGAACAGTAACAGCAACAAAATAAGGCATACAAAAGGTATAAGTCAAAGCAGCAAACAAAAGGTATGAGTCAAAGAAAGGATTTACATGGAAATTCCCTAGACAATAAACAAAACACTGAACGGGACCACTCCGCCCACCACATTTCTCTGCAGGAAGGAACGCCCTTCTTCTCCAAAGCAAGAGGGAGTTCCTTCCCCCAGCCCTAATACCAGCTCTTTCAGAACAACATCTGAGTCCTGGCCACTGCAAAAAATTAACTGTGTCCTGGCCAGAACCAGGACATTCACCAACTATGCAGCTAAACAAACCAACCACATCCTAAAAGTTACTGGTTAAACTCAACAGGAAGAGCTTTTCACCAACAGTATGAGTATACAAATGGTGTTTAATTCACATAATGTGTGCACAGACCCCGACATAAAATCCCCCAACTGTGGCCTGCCAGCAAAGTTTTGATCTCACTAGACAGCAAACAACTTACTCTCAACAAAACATGTACTGCCCTAATGCTAAGAGGATTAGGCAGTGCAATCTAATTCCACATTTTACTGCAATTTGCAAATTGACAATACTTAGATGATGAGATATGTGGTCTTGAGGAAGAAAACAAATTGGCATTTGCTACAGTTGCAATCTGTAACATATTAATGTTCCCATTTAATCAATGCAGAACTAAGAAATACTACACTTTAAGGCATGTCCAAATTGATTTCATACTCAGTTGTCCTTTCACATGCAAGACAAATTCATTAGTTAAAAAAACCCTAGAAATCTACGCCTCCCATATAAAAGCAGTGTATAATGAGACCTCTTTTTGTCAGTTTAATGAATACACTGTGTGTCTACAGCGATAAAAATCTAAAACATATTCATACACAATGTTAGAATTTTCTACTCTTCTTCAACATGGAGAGTCTTTGTCCTAATGAACTGATTTGGCTATGCAATATGAAAAAAGGAATTCACTGCAAAGCTTTAAACATTAGGTACACTGCTTAAACTGTCTATCATTTACTTCAATTGACTCTGAGGATGAAAAAAACCCTGTCAACACAGTGAGCAAAGATTTATTCAACAGTGTTTTAAAGTATGTGGCACATTACTGTTTAACCCTACAGGTTCAAAATCCATCTTCTATATAGTGAGTCACAAAGCATTTTTACAAGGGCTACATAACTGACATGATTAGATTAAAAAAAAATCCTGCACGTTTTTGTGATTTTATTTCAGAAGACTGTGCATACCAGAATCCCTAATATCTAGACAAAAAATGTGCAGAGAAATCAGTAAGAGAAAGAGGCTACAAAGATTAATTTTTCTGCAATCTGAAAATCAAATATTCCAATCCCAAAAGTGGAAATGGATGTATGTGGATGGGTCTCTTTGGTTTTAAATAGCTACAGTAAACACAGACATAGAGAAAATTTGGATTAAGTTAGATGCAAGAGAGATTTCAAAAAAAACCTGACTATATTTCAAGTCATTAGAAATATGTATCAAAATTTCTTTGGGAATAAAATGTTTGGCATCTGATCTGCCACTCAACGCTTGTCATTAAGAAAAAATACAATTTAGTTTGAAATATAAAATGAATTCAACATAACTATGTAACAATTAATGTACAAAAAAGCCGTGTCACTTACTGGCTGATCCCCTCAAACGAAGCTTCTTTGGAGACACTTCCACTATCAGTATTAACACCACGCTGGGAGGAAAAAAGATTAAAAATACTATGATTCTGAGACAAACACAGGCATTTAAATTTAAATCATGGGGAGAACTTGATTGCAGTAACTATTTGGGAAAACTTACACAAAAGTTTACCTGAATCACTACAAATAAAAAACCCCCAACTATTTGTTCAAACACAGCCCAATATAAGAAATAATCAGTTCCACAGGAGACCAGCACAGAATTCAGGTCAGGATGTGCTGCTTAGGAAAACGACAAACTTCAATTTCTAATGGCCTTATGTTTTAAGAGGGAGCTGTGAGACCTATAAAATAATTATACAGGGCAAGAGAATGAAAAATAGGCAAGTTTTCTTCTAAAGTAATTTAATATTAAAATAAACTATTATGCCCTGCCTTGGCAATGTTACTATTTAAATTTGCTTGCTGCTCCCCTACAGCTTTCCATTCAAGCAAGCAGCATAAGCAAGAGCATTTTGGCTGCCACACAGCAGATGAACACTTCTGACACGAGCCTGGGGAACCCTGCAGAGTAGCATTACAGTTCTGTGTCTGGAACGAGACCACAGGAGGAGAGGACCACGTTTCCATTCAAGAGCAGACAGAGAAGTGCACTTCCCGTCTCTGAATACTTTTTCATGGCAGTGGGAGGAATGTGAAAGCACCACAGCACCTTCCTTTCAGCCAAAAATTATGTGAAAATTCCTCATTACAACAGGATACTCCCAGAGTGATAACTACTCAACAACTCCATGTGAAGAAATGCACAGTAGGAAGCACAAGATGGTCAAACATTCTATTTCCCTCATTTCTCTTAAAGAACATGAAATTAGGCCATAGGGGCATCTTTTAAGTGTATACAAATATAAGTGAAAGAAAGACTGAAAACTCTTTAGTGCCGCTGTTCTAAATGGATAAAGAATTCAGATCTAGGCCATGTAACTTCCTGAGGAGGGATTTTTTGGTTAAGATTTCTGTCTGGTCTCTATCATGGGAAAGCAAGAAATCCAGGAGCTGACACTGCATTTGCTGTAAGAGAAAGCCCAGAGTCAGCAAAGAATTTTTATATAGATTGGAGACAATAAAACAGATAGTGAGACTTTACAAAACGCCTGTAAAGCAGGGGAGCAGCTGGGAGAGACAAGATGGGGAAGGAGGAACTCGCAGTCTTCACACCTCCACTCATTCATCCTTCTTCCAAAGAAATAAGCAAGCACCATTCAAAATACTTAGCAGGCATATGATACTGCCTCACTCCTCCCAGAAGCTGTTCTTACTAAACCACTCTACGCAGAAAAAGTATCCCCTGAATGCTCGTGGGATTCCCACAGAAAGGCCCAAGCATGCTCATGACATGACCAGAACAGCATAACAGGAAAAAGGAGTTTGGAGTCAGTGTAGATAGGGTGGTTGATAGGATTGTCATGTTTTACTAGAAAAACAAAACAGCTTTTGGCAGACAATGCGGACTGGATGAGGCCAGAGGCTACAAATCTTGAAATCATGGAGGGGCCACAAGACTAGATGGCTATACATGGGTGACCTCAAATTTGGTGTAAGATGGGGAGGAAAAAATAGAGAATAACGGTGCAAAGAAATGCCACATAAACTGGTATCTTTATTGAAGAAATTTAGTATTTTCAGAATATGACTTACCAAAGTGAGAAGTGCAGAAGGTTTCTTCGAAGCCAAGACACTGGATATCTAAAAAGAGGTTTTAGATTACTGTTATTTGTCTTTTTTTCTTCCTCATACCCACACTGGTATCAATTTCATCAATATTCACTGTATGCAAAGACAAAAATGTTCCTCTGATACCTTTCAGATATTGTAGTATTACCCGAGACATACAATGAGAGACAGTAGAATGCAAAATGTTGACAGAAATGCAGTGATCAAGTTGATGGTGTCCTTTAAAGACATAAATACCAACTATAACTCATGTCTACTGTCATCATTAGGAAGACACAACATAGGAGCCAAAAAGTTGTAATGTCACACAGAAATAAGGAACACCAAGGTACTCTATGCTACACATGTAACATTTACATTAATATTATTACGTTACAACGTGCTAAATGCTTAGCAAAGAATATTTACTATTATTCTCACTGGGTCACTTCTACTGACTAATCATTTTATTAGGCTCCTCCAGTCTCCTTCAAACATTCACAAACTGAGAACAAAATCATTGGGCTTGTAGAGCGCTGGGCTTTCAGAGCAGCTGCAGAAGGGTAGGTGCTGAATTACACATATCTCGAGACAATGAACAGATGACACTGCTTCGTGGAGCACAATTCTGTCAACTTTAAACCACCTGAACAGCACACTACCAATATTAACAAAAGAAAGTATACGGCAGTGAAGTTCAAGAATATCAATTCCACCCTTTATTTTTTTCATTTCTTAATCTCATGAAGTATCAGGATAACACACTTACACTTGTTGGTCATTCATTGACATAAAGCTATTCTTTAGAAAAGGCCCCTGGTGTCCTGATGGTGGAAAACCAATTCCTTGGCAAACAAGGCAAAAGTTATAGAAGAGAGCTTAAATTGCAAGCTTCAACAGCTTCTCACTTCAGTACATGTAGTCCAGGTAAAAGGAGCCTTCATTTTTTAATTTATTTACTGGTCCACATAAAGAGCTCTTTTTCACATCAATGAAGTTTTTAAGCAGTAAAGAAGCAGAGAATAGAACTGCAGTAGAGACATTTTTTTTCAGAAAGTGACCCAAAACGACTAAGGTGAATGTTATTTATAGAAGTGTGATTTTTAAAAATAAAACATGTATTTCCACTTGAAATTTTCACCATCTGACAGATGAGCACTGAAGCACCTGAACACTATGTGACAAAAAACACATGACAAAAATCAAACTCTCCATAGCTCCCTCCACTCCCAGCTTCTGACATACAGATCAAACTTCACTTTGTAGCTGGACTGAATATGAAAATTAAATGAAACCTCCTCACAGCTGATGAGAGCAAAACTTTTGGTCTAGAGAGTCAGTGTTCTACAGGAATAGAAAAATCAGAGGAGTCTTCTTCAAGGAGCTCTCCATGAAAGTCACACACAGAGCTTGGCAGGAATACTGTCCTCACCTGCTGAGCCTTCCTACCAAAGAAATGATCACTGACCAGGTGCACAAGTGTACAAACATCTGCTCAGAAATTAAATCACAAACCTAAATAAGCAAGGCACACTAGCATCTAGAAATGTGAATATATTTGTTATTCAAGTAATAGGATGATTCTACAGAAAATAAGAGTGAGGCAGTCAGCATTTCCCAACAGCTTTTTGGAAGCATAAAACGAATGTAGGCTCGCAAGTCAGAGCTAGGACATGCAACCTCCTTGGAAGCAGTCTCCTCAAATCCGCAAGGCATTGCAAAAGATTTATTTAGCAACATGTTTCAGTTCGATAAAGCCACAAACCAACAGGTCTTATCATGCACAGAACATGTTTATGAGACTGCCTTTGGATTAAGAATTGTGTTAAGATCAAAAGAGCAGCCTTAAAAAAAAATTACAATTGCTTTGCAAGATAAAAGGACATTTTCCAGTAACAGGGAAGGGAGAGAAGATCCCACCAAGTCAAAAGACATCCAGTAAGAAGAGGACTAAAATTAGGCAAAGTAATTTTAAATCAGCCATTCACTGATTTTGTATTCACAGAAAAAAGTATTCAGAAACACAGACAACTCACCTCGGTCACATAGTGGGCTTCATCCACAGCATATTTGTTCTTGAAGAATTCAGGGGGATGAATCCTCCGGAAAACAACAAAAAGATACATTTGGGTTTAGCTTTGCTGTTATATTTAATAAGGCCACAGACAAAGAAATAATATTCTCTACTATCACAACAACAGAATCAGATATGAGGAATGTTTTAATAATGTTATCTTTGACTCTTATTCTCAAAATAGGAGATTACACAGAAAGTTGCCACGGCTACAAAAATCAGTGTGCTTTAATCCAGTCCATGCTTAGACTGCACAGTCTCCTCTGAACGAAAGTGTTTTTTTCCCATTCTATGCAAGACAGTTTTGTTAAGGACTTTTGCCATGCCATTTATACGTAACTTTTCAATTCACCAAACTTTGGAAGTATGTGGAAATAACAAAAGATCAGTCTGCCCTTGTTACATTCAAAGAATGAATAAAACATTCATTTTTTACCCTGATAACCGCTCTAGCAGACTGAGGGCTATTAAGACACGGGCCCTGCTGCCTCTATTCCTCGGGACACCAGAGATCCACTCCTCTAACCCAACAGAGTGGGCAACTTTACATGACCATGTCCAAAACTAAATCTCTTCTACCCTTTTCTCCAGGTATCCCGATAGAGACATTTTTCTAAAGGCAAGAAGAATGTGAAGGATCTGCTTGCACTCAGTTCCTCCAGGGCTCTCCCACTGGCTTCTGTACCAGTGCCTGTACTGTTGCTCATTCCTTCACTGTATGGTAGCAGCCAGTTATTCAGAAGACTTCAGTCTCTGATTATAATCTCCATCTCCCCAAAACTGAAATAAATACAACCTCTGTAATCCTGAAAACGTGATCTCAAAATAATAATAATAATTTAAAAAAAAAAAAAGAAAAAAGAAAGAAAAAAATCACCCAGTTTACATCATTCCACAGAGTAAAGAAAATGGGAGGAAAAAAAACATGGCTGGAGTTTGGAGGATCCCCTGTATTTTGCTTCCTGAGTGACAGCAGGAGAGCAGGAGGTGCACACAGGACCAAAGCTTCAACATGTAAACGTTACATTACAAGAGCACTAGACCATCGGGGAAAAGAATAAATGGGGCTGGAGGCCAAAGAGCATTTCTATCCCTTGCAGCGAGGACCAGCAGAAGTGGTGGGACAAACAGCTGAGCACCCTGAGGAGCTGCTCCCCACAAAGGCAGGTGCCAGAGCTGCCAGCAGCACTAGGAGGCTGGAGCACTGCCTCGTGTCAATTTTTTTAATCTTGTGTGCTCCTTTATCATTTACATTTCTTCATGTTCCAAACAGTACTGGGCTGTGACATGAACAACAACATGAAACCGTTTATGGTGTTCTCAAGCAGTAAATCACAGATTTTTAAAAATTTATTATCTGTGAAAATACCACTCAAAAGTAACACAAAACTAGCTCATTATATGTTTCCTTTTGCAATACTCCTTCTGTAGACTCTTCCTATCAGTGATGGAGATTTAAAAGCAATCACAATTTATCTTTTCTCCTGGCTTATTTCACATAGAATCAAAAAAACCCCACTATATTCTCTTATCTTTGTATACCCTCTATATTATAGTTCCCATACCTCCAACTTTTGGGTGCTCTGTTTCTCCTACAGGCATCTCTTTATTCTTCCTTCATTTCCCACACACTGAAGTATTTTAATAATCCAGAAACATGATGAACAGATTTAGCACCTTCCAGTTTTGTTCGCTTTTACAGTTTTAACCAATTCATCTGGTATCAGAAGAATCCCAACTGTAAAACCAGCTAATGTATGGCCAATGGTAATTTATGGTAATGTATGCTCTTTAGAGCAATACATCCAAAGCACCTTTTTATAATTAGCTGCAGTGTTTAAATCAAAGAACTGTTTAATGTAAAGTAAATATTTCATAAAAGTATACCAAAAAGTGTGCTGGATTTTACTGACTTCATTTAAAGCAGGTAAAGTACGAATAGGTCTCATTTTCCATCACTCTGGTGAAAAAACTTCTTTCTTTTCACAAGCTCTTTCTCAACTCCCTTTTTGTTCTTGTTGTTGCTAGTTGCCTCCTGTAATTGTGTAGCCTACAGCACACTGCTGCTAATTCTTGTCTTATGGTTAATATTAATCCGTTCCAGCTTTAATCCCTCCAACATCTCTTTGTATGTACACTATGACTCTTTTGAGGAACAAAAGTGGCTCATCATTCTTTCAAGGCTGAGGAATTTTTCTCTGCTTTAGGAGAAAGAGAACAGCAGCTTCCCACAATCCTCCATCCTCTCCCTCAGTTGTTAAACTAGGTCATCTCTGAGATAACTTTTGACTTCATCACACCTAATGACAAGCTGCCACGATTCCCAGATGTGTGCCTCCCTACTCATCTTCTCGCTATCTCACTCAAAAGTCGGCAAGACTTTTAGCATGAAGTTGAGAGCCAGGCTTCTCAGCTCTTCTCTGAAGCACTCACAGCTCTGCCTCACGTTTTTTATACAGTCATTTAGCACCTCTGACTAGATGGAAAAATAAATTCATATACACTTCCCACAAACTACCATCCCACGAGAGCCGTGATGCTCCAGTGATGAAGCTGCCTCTCCCACTGGCAAGATTTCTGCTAAGACCAACTCCATTGCAGAACCACAGAGGTGCAAGGAAAAAAGTGTACATGAAGTCTATATTAGAGCCAAAAATTTCTATGTTGTCACATACAGAAAAGCAGTACAGAAAGCAACCAAAGGTCTGGGAAAAAGAGAACCAAGAGAAGAAAAGCAAGCTAAGGGAGGCAATTCTGCCTCTGAGCCCTGCTCAGGTGAAAGCCCACCTGCAGAGCTGCCCCAGCCCTGGGGCCCAGCACAGGAAAGACCTGAAGCTGCTCGAGAGTCCAGAGGAGGCTCAGGATGAGCAGAGGGATGGAGCAGCTCTGCTGGCAGGAAAGGCTGCGAGAGCTGGGATTGTTCAGCCTGGAAAAGGGAAGCTTCAGGGTGACCTAATTCTGGCCTTCCAGTGCCTGAAGGAGCCGACAGGAAAGATGGAGAGAGACTATTTACTAAAGACTTGCTATTTACAAGGACATGGAGGGACAGGACAAGGGGGAATGGCTTCAAACTGACAGAGGGCAGGGATAGATGGGATATTGGGAAGAAATTCCTCCCTGTGAGCATGCTGGGTTCCTGGCACAGGGTGCCCAGAGCAGCCGTGGCTGCCCCATCCCTGGCAGTGTCCAAGGCCAGGCTGGATGGGGCTTGGAGCAACCTCGGATAATGGAAGGTGTCCCTGCTCATGGTGGGGTGTTGGAACTGGATGATCTTTAAGGTCCCTTCCAACCCAGACCATTCTATGATTCTGTGATCCTCAATGGAATCTTTCCCTATTCTCTCTACTCTCTTCCATTTTTTCCCCAGTTTAGTGGGGCTCAATGAAAAAATTATGCACAACATGGTAGTTACTCTGAAAAGTACCAGTGCAGAGTTCCTAAGCAGATACAGGGCTCAGTACCCATTTTTATCCAATTTGAATGCAAAACAGGCTAAAGTCTAGCACTGATCACCATTGTCATAGGGTATTTCCATGAAATGCTCACTGGCATAATGAAAATCAGAAGTTACATTCAGTTATCCTAATTTCAAGTACATCTGATACTTCCCAGGGATGAGGAGTGCTCCTCTCTACAAATGACTCTCAAGAAGCTAGAGTAAGTTAACTGGTTACAACTTTAGGTTTGGCTTTGTCATTTTTAACGCTGCTATGGGCTGCCAGTTTCAGAATTCTGATTAATCACTGCAGAGACTATATGCAAAAAACCCCACATCAAGCCATAAATTATTTAGAAGGATAACCCAAGTGGAAGATATGATCCCAGATATTATTGAATCCTGTCTCTTTTACATATAAAAAAATAAACCCCAACCCTTTTGTGAACAGATGTGAACAGAAGCAATGACCTAATTTTTACAGGCTTTAGGCGGGGGCTTGGTGCAAAATTGTTTAGATTCCCTGACAACACAGCTTTGCAAAAACCCACAGAGAATAATGCATATCAGCCCTAAAAAGGCTCAATATCCTTTCCCTATAGTTTTATAACTCCAGCCAAGCAAATACTAGTGTTAATTAGAATTGTCAATAGTTAACTTCCAGAATAACAGGAGTCATCATTTTATCTTATAGTGGAAATAAGCAACTCCAAACTCCTGGAACATGGCCACATACACATGGCCAAGCATCTAGGCAAAAATCTGGCATCTCAGTGTACGTGGCCATTAGAAAGAAAACATAAGAGTCCTGCACTGATGTTAATTTACATGAATATGGCCCTCATTTTTCTGATTTTCAACCACAAAGCACCCCTTAGACTAGAGACTGTCTCTAGTTCATCACTTACAATTCATCCCAATTTCTGCTGAAAAAGCTGGAGTTATTTTGAGTTAAACATTGAAGATATTTACTTTCTGCTGGTGTTTCCCATGAAACTCCTCTCTCTTCTGTGCTTTTCTACCCCATCTAGATCACCTATTTTGTTTCTTACTCTCAGGATTTTCACAGTGATTGGGAAATGCTGATCATGGTCTAAAGATGCGAAGCTATGTTTTAAGAAGATCTGAATTCTGATACGCTGCCGTATTTTAACAGCTATGGTTTTAGTTAAGCACCAAATATTGAAGATTCATCCTTCAATGATAACAAGTGACAACTTTATTTTAAACAAAATTCTACTGAGGTAGCAATGGGAAAAAATAGGTGGAGGAGCAGCAGCAAAACTTTCACTGCAAAAACACAGTGTGAAACGTTAAGTCAGAGAGTAAATTAGTACCTTACAATAACTGTACTTCATTTCTCTTATACACATTTATCAAACAGAAAAACCACTGGTAAGAATGTAAGGGAGCATAGTATTAAAAGCTAGTAATCATCAATCCCAGTCAGTTATTCATCTTAGTGAAAAAATCCAACTTTAGAATAAACTTTTCCATTTGGTTTAACTAAATTCACAGTGGTACATGATGGCATGTTTAAAAACCAACATGCTTCACCAAATCACACCAGTTCAGATTTTTCCAGACTCCAGTATTTAGGACTGGCTCCATTTTGATGTGATCCTCAAACAGGAATACAACACTGACTCCTCTGTTTATCCATCAGTAAGATGAACAGCTACAACAGCTCTGTATGTCTATAAATACACCAAACATATATTTTAAAGCTTTTACACATTTGGACAAAATTCAAATCACAATTTCTTTGCAGTAGCTTATCAACCATGTTATGTTTCTACTTTAAATCCAATAAAACCTTGGTCTCATTGTCTAAAAACATTTTAAACCTGTTGTTCATTATATTGCACAAGAATTAATAACACAAATCTTAAGAGATCTGTACAAATTTGACATTACTGTAAGAATTACATTAAGCAACATTTCTTTGTATGCTAAAGGACTCTGGAGCAATAGCCTTGTAACACCAACATGATAAAAAGTGTTCTAGTTTTCAGAACTGTATTCAGAAGAGAGGTAAAATGAGATGGATCTAAATCACAAATGCCAAAGAAAAATTGTGAACAGAATTTGTAAGAGCTGATAGCTATTCTTGAAAGAAACACATCTAAGCCAACTGCTAATATACTTGCAGCCTAATTGCTGATATACATGTATATGCTTTCATTTCCATCTAAACATTTCTCCAAACTTTAATATATTTAACGCTTATTCCTAAAGGTTGCTTTGTATTTCCATGTTTCAATGCTTCTAGGCAGATTTTCAGTTTTTAGTTTTTACAGTGGATCAGCTCTAAAATGAAATTCAGCTTTTCGTGAAGTAGTCCAATTTAGCTTTCCTTCAGCATTTCAGTTGGAGTTCCTAGTTCAGGATTACTTACCTTACTGCATAGACTAGAATGTAAAATATTCATGTACGAAAAAAAAACCTTCCAAATGGTATGTTCGTTATGAATATTAAACAAATGATACACCTTTAATGTTTAGATCTGAATAGTTTCAGAGAATTCCTTAAGTCCTCACATCTGGCCTTGTTTGTGTTTTGCAGCCATTCTGGAAGAAGGGTGTCTTACTCCACTGTTACATATAAAAGAAAGCAATAGGTGTAGCCTACCATAAGCACCAACATGATGAAACAGCTCTCCTGCAAAATGAAATATTAATTTAATATCAAGTGGCACAGCCAATAAAGCAGTATTCCGGATGGCTGACCACACATGCTATCACTGAACATATATTAGGGCAAATAATGAGAATTACCTACAATTTATAATCACTGTATCTGGCTTGAGAAAAAAAAAAAAAAAACAAACAAAAACTAAACAAATAAACAAAAAAAAACCCCAAAAACCCCCAACTAACCAACAAAAACAAATAGCATTAATTTAATGTGGTTTTTTTTAAGAAGGAGCAATAGGAATCTCAAAATAACCAGTCAACAACCATTTTGAGGAACTTGCAGTAAGCCAGGGAGGAAGACAGCAAGTAGTGACACAAAGCAACATGCCATGCTAAAGACTCTCTCCTACAATTAAAATACAGATCCACAAGTCTTATTGTCTTTCGGATCCACAGCTCCTGGGAAATACCAGAAAGCGATATTCTCACAAGCAGTAATTAAAAGTAAGAATTAACATAGTTGGAACAATAACAGAATAGACCAATAACAAAGACTTCTACACAATAATGTTCAGGGTACAGTACTCTCTTAATAGGTTCTACAAGTTTTGTTGCCTAAAATACACAAAAATTGTCCAAGCTTGTATCACAAAATCGAGAAAGGATGATTCTTGATGCAGTGAGACAGAAAGGCCAAAACTAGTGAACTTCACAGTAAAGCTTTCTGCTTCTTCCATTCAATCCTGACCTTCATATTCAGAGTAACAGATATAAAACACCACTTCATGGCAAAATCACTTTGTCTTGAGCAAATTAAATGCCTACATTATCCTGCAGGTAGTGCCTGTATGTGGCACTGCAGCATGCACACACAAGTCACAGCATGAATTACATCAGATTTTTCCTCACTTCAATGAGGGAAAGCACATGCACAAGGAGACAATTGGACAAACATAATCTTCAGCAACTGAAGTTCTACACAGTCAACAACTCGTTTCTCAGTCCTTGCTAGAATGAGCTGAAAGCAGAGTACAAGTTTCAGAAAGAGTGCAGGCACAGAGTAACAACCTTGGCAAAATTTAAAGCAGAAGAATAGAAATACATTAGAAAATCTAGAGCTGAGAGGGGAAAAGGGATGCAAAAGCAATGTTTTAATGCTGTCAAGAGATTCACCAATAAACTCCTTCTCATTACAATATCATCAAGTTAACAGATGGCAAAGCATTAACCAAACAAGAGGGTGTCTAGAACTGCTAGGAAGAACAACACAGCACACTTTACAAGACACCAGCAGATGTTCCTAATTTTGTCCAAAAAAATGCCATCACCTTTATATTCCAAAGGAATTTCACTACCTCAGACAAGAAGATTAAAAGGCATCAAGCTAGATTTAAAACAAAACAGTACTAATGGGCTTGCTGGTATCACAGACAGCTTCTAGCAATGTTTTGACTACCTTAATGGTACTCCTTTCCACATTTCTCTAGATTACTGCTACGTTCTTTGAAAGACAAAACTACCTGCACACATGTAGACTCAGACTCCTTGCTCCTTTTGATACAGTCAACAGTAAGATGAATTCTGAGAAAATAATGGACTTTGAAAAAGAAATCAAGCTGAAGATGACAACTGAAGCTGATCTGACTGGAAAACGAGCAGGACTGTAAGAGAAGCGCCATCTGTCTGAGGGACAGAACAGTAGAGTCCACAAGCATGAAGCTGGACACAAGGTGCCAAGTATGTGATACTGGACTTCCCAGTGCTACACACAGATCATGCAGAATCAGAATACCTAGGAACAACAATACAAGCCATTGGACTTAGGAAATCCAAAATTAAAGTATTGAGGAGAATCTCACAGTTAGTCCTAGTAAAAGCCAAACACTGACCTACCTATTTCATCTACTTCAAGTATACAGTCTCACTGCTCCTGCTCAGCTATTCCCACTACAGGCATTCCCAAAAGATGAACAGTTCTTTGGACTTTCTATAAATTCTACCTCAAGCAGCAGTGTCTCAATTAGACATATAAGAGATACTATCAAGAGCTACCCAACAAAAACACAAAAAACCTGCAATTGGTAACCTTTGCTTTATTTCTCTCTGCAAATAAAATTCTTCTTTGGAGTCAAGGGTTCTAAACAGAGAGAAATGTGACTAAGGAAATGTTTACACACTGAAATCCCCAAAAGATTTCTTGTAACATTAAACTGTTGACAAATACTCATTAGAAAGCTCTCCTCTCAAATAAAAAGAGCACAAGAGTTATAGTGGTTAAGACATTAAGTGTTAATTTCTAGGTCACTATATAATAAGTGTTCCACTCAAACACTGCTCTCAAGTCATGCTTCTTAACAAAGAAAGTTACATACCGAATCCGTCCATAGCAGATGTTCTGCTTGTACTTTGGAAAAACACCGATATTACAGGGGAAACAAGTAATATTTAATGTCCCACATATGAAAGCACTATAGCAAGCTCTAGAATATGAGTAGCATGTCTCACAGCTCCCATATTAACTGTAACAGAATGAGCCAAAGCAGCACTGATTTTTACAGCAGCATTAGTTGACTGAACACCTTTAGGAAGGAAGGGGATGATAACATTCCCATTTTACAACTTGTAAGGAAAGCTAAACCACAAAGAAACTAAATGAACTTGACACAACTCAATGGGCACAAAGAAATGACAGAACCTGCCCTTGTACACAGTGCCCTATCCACTGTCATGTTGCCCCTGCCAGACAAAGAAGTATCTGGTGTCCCCCAGGACTGGCGTCGTGACCACCTGCTCTGACTGCCGGAGCTACAGCAAGGGGTACACAGCAGTAAAACACAGTCTGCCTGCTTTACACTCACATACAGCTTTTAAGAAGTATTAATATTAGTGATACATTTCTCTAACATATTTTAACAGAACAGCTGCGTTTGTTTTTTTCTTTTCTGTTTATCAACAGAGACCACACACTTTCAGAGAGTCCTTCCTGAGCATACAGGTTGCAGGGAATAAAAAACCTAAGGAAAACAGTTAACATCAAGAGCTAAGAATGTGGAATTTTAGAAGTGCAAGAATAGAGAAAGCACTGTAGGTATTTCACTTGAGATTTTTTTCACTGAAGCACCTTTCCAAACGCAGGACAACAGGCAGCAGAGCTCTGCCCTCAGGCTGGGCAGTGGCACAGCAGAAGGCAGTGTGGAGGTGCAGAGCCTTGTTGGAGCACTGCTGGCAAACCCTCACGGACATTTCTTTTGCTGCAGCTCACCTTCCTACCAGCAGCAGTTTTTTTGTAGAAAAAACATAGGGCATGCCTGGTAAAAAAAACCCCTTAGACTCTCTGGTATTTCAAAATGTTATCAGGAGTTTATATCACTGAACTCAGTACTCCTGGTAGCACATTACATAAAGTTTAAAATAAGAAATGCCTGGTGGGAGTTATCAACATTCCCTGTCACACCACAGGAATGAGACGTGCTATCTCATTCTGTGGTTTGAAGCTACATCCGGGTATTAAAAAACTCTGGTAGAGCATCATCAAACAGATTTGCTTAGTGCTGGTTCTTTTCTCAACGTGCCTGAATCAAAAAGAGGAGAGGAAAAAGAAGCATTTTAACATTATAAAACCACCAACTGGAGCGATCACTTAAAGGTGTATGCTGGTAGAGATGGCCAATCAATGGACTGATCCAAATTGCTATCATGGTTTCAAGCCTTCTCAACAAGAAATTTAAGCTGTTTAAGAAAGCAGTAAGAAAGCAAAGATTTATAAAAATAATTACTGAAGTAAAAGTCATAAAAACAATACACATTCATCCCAGACCAAGCAAGGCTTGTGGACAATGAGAATGCTGGAACAATGACTAAACTGAGCATTTGAGAAGTCTGAGCATTTATTTGATCAGTGCTTTTAGAGAAAAGAATTGTCAGTAAAGTGGTAAGAGCAATCCAGACATTAACTATTCTGAAAAAGTAATTTTTATCCACAGAGAAATGGGGCAGCAGGCTCATGAGAGTCTCATGAGGTTAGACAATACCAAGTGCTGGAGCTGCACGTGTGTTGGGGCAACCCTCGGGATCAATCCAGGCTGCGAGTGAGCAGCGCAAGAGCAGCCCTGGGAGAGGACTGGGGGTGCTGGAGGGTGAGGGCTGGCCTGGCCGCAGCTGCGTGTGCCGGGAGCCAGAAACCCCTGTGCCCTGGGCTGGGCCCAGTGTGGGCAGCAGAGGATGGTGGAGTTCTGCCCCTCTGCCCCCTCAGGTGAGACCCCACCTGCAGAGCTGCCCCAGCCCTGGCGCCCAGCACAGGAAGGAGCTGGAGCTACTGGAGAGAGACCAGAGGAGGCACCAAGGTGATCAGAGCGCTGGGAGAACTGGGATTGCCCAGCCTGGAAAGGAGAAGCTTCAGGGTGACCTAACTGCAGCCTTCCAGTGCCTGAAGGAGCCAACAAGAAGGATGGAGAAAGTCTATTTACAAGAGCCTGGAGTGGCAGGACAAAGGGGAATGGCTTCCAACTAAAAGAGAGTAGGTTTAGATTACATACTAGAAAGAAATTTTTCCCTGTGAGAATGCTGGGTTCCTGGCACAGGGTGCCCAGAGCAGCCGTGGCTGCCCCATCCCTGGCAGTGTCCAAGGCCAGGTTGGACGGGGCGTGGAGCAGCCTCGGATAATGGAAGGTGTCCCTGCTCATGGTGGGGTGTTGGAACTCGATGATCTTTAAGGTCCCTTCCAACTCAGACCATTTTATGATTCTATGAAATACAATAAATAAATGGGGGACAAGAAATGGATATCATTGTACCAGGGAGAGAACTGGAATCATGGAAAATAAGCAGCCTGGAGTACTGCACAAGTAAGTCTCATCAATCAAAAACCCAGCTTCATTGTACAGTTTTGAAAGGATCAGACGAAGGGTAAAGCAACAGATGCACTATCTGAATAATAGTAAAATATTTGTCAAAAATCTCTCTCAAGAATGTTTACTCTCCACAATCAACTCAAATTGGCTTGAACAGAAACACTACAATGTAACCTGAAACCAAATGAACAGTCATAATAAAAAAATGGAAAAGCCTAAAGCAGAAAAAAAAATAGATAAAAAGATGAGCATTCCCTGGGCTGGAAAACCCTCCAACTGTCACACTGAAAAGTGCTGTGTCAATTTAGACTGATGTTCCCAGAAGTCAAAGAAATAAACAGAAATGGACTGCAAGTCTTGATTAGTGGGATAGTGCAAAGATTGAAATTAGATCTGACACTACTAAGAAACAGAAGCAGAACTGAGTATGTTTGAGATCCACAGAGGACAAGTCCAGGTGGTAACAAACCTTTCAGATAAACTGCAATGCCAGTTGGTACAAAACAGTAATAAGATTACCTAAAGTGATTAAAACCTTGGGGTTTTTTTAAACAGCAAAATAAAGATTCAGTGAGTACTGGGAAAGGAAAAATTGCGATAAAAGATCAAACTGAGAGACACAGAAAAAGAAAAGCGTATTTCATTTTAGAGTAAAGATTATAATAAAAAATAGCAGGAGATAGTGGATCGGTTCTGAAGGTAAAACCAAACAACACATAGCTCTGGAGCAGGCTATGGAGAAGAGGACCTGTATGCTCCACATTAATAAAACTCCTGTAGAAGATGTGCTTCATTCCTGCAAAATGTATATTAAGAAGAGCAATTAAGGTAATCTGAGTTCGTTCCCTATAACCCCCCCACACACTCCACTATCTTTCCAAAGAGCTGTCTCCACTGTCAGCTTCCCCTCTACAGACCTTGCCCTCTCATTGCCAGACCAAGGGTAATTAATGCACCAGTCTCTATCACCATGACACAGTCAGATAAACATACCATGCTGTGCACGATTTAATACTCACAGTTACTCAAAATACAAATGCCACAAAATCTCACCAATCTCCATTAAGAATAAGAGACCAAGAAATCAATTTCTTAGCTTCTAATTTTCACCGTCACAAAAAGTCTATAAGAAAAAAAAAGGTAAAAGCCCCCACAGACTGAGCAGCTACTTTCTTTTAAAAAAGTGTTAAGGGGAAAAAACTAAACAAAAAACCCCAACCAAATACTTCTGCACTTTTTCAAGAGGCAGTAAAACTATTCAGCTTTGCTGATGTCAGTCAAGTGTAATCACCAAAACCACAGGTCGATTTTGGTTGTAACCTACTTAAAATTTATGACAGTGTTTTAAAAAGCTTCCTCATTAGGTCACTGAGAAATAACTAACATTTGCAAAGCATTTCACTGTGCTTTTTTACAGCTCCAAGTGCTACTCCAAGGTTCAACTTCGAACACACAGATAGTTTTCAATCAAATTCATGGAAAAACATTACTTATAGTGGGTGCAATGCTGGATTAAAGCTGCAATACTTACCAGTCATCCAGCAGAGCTTCACAGAAAACATAGGAAATTGCACCATTAATTATGCACCACAGTACTATATTATTGTTCAGAACCATTAAGTTAGAGCATGAAATGGTTAAATATTTTTTGTCTTCCATTAAAAACACTCTACATGCAAAGGCTATTAAGTTATTTTGGCATGCTCTCCGCATAAAGCAGCTGCTGTACAGTATGTTTTACTTTATAAAATATCTTTATAATCAGCACAATGACTAGGACTGTCATTTATAATTAAGGAGGTAAATGGCAAGTGCAGCATTAATTAGCAAAATTGAAGTCTTTGTGAAGACATGCAGTCACACCAACTTAATGCCTTCTAGGAACAGAAATGATTGCTAACAGCTTTGTTGCACCACAAACTTGATTAGGTAAGACTGTGCCAAGAAAGAAGGGCATTTACAAAACAATTACACCTCTGAAACCTTTACTATCCTATATTACCAGATTAATTTCTTAAATTCTTCCTTCTAAATTTAAAAATAGAAAAATATTCAGGAGCAGAAAAGCCACCCACTAAGCTCAGAGTCATTCTCAGAGTCTGTGTTTCTTCATTACAAATGACAGACAGGGGGATAGGTACAGGTCAGGAGACAAGCAAAGTGGTTCTCTTACTTGAAAAGGTTTTTCCAGCCAACAACTAAGAAACTGGCTAGCCCAACATCAGGAGAAAGGCCCACACCCATAATTTAAAAACAGAGCAATGTTGTTGCGATCCCTTCCATGAACGTAGGACCACCAGTCCTACAATTACCCTCATAACGATTCTGCAGCTGCCACCATAAGAGGCTGTGGGATTTTTGGAGAAGGTACATAGTCTGTGCGTTAAATTTAATCTCTCCTTCTTTTTAAAACTGCAGAGGTTATTTTGGCTTGAAGGACTTCTGAAAGGTAGCCGTACAACTCTTTACAATCTTCAGAGCATAGACATTCAGCATGAAGTCCTACCAGATCAGTAACACTTCCAAAGTGGTAGTCACCCTCAACACCAGTAACTGCTTAGTGCTGGGCTGTGGGCTGACCCCATCCCAGAGTGGTGCGTCCATCACCTCCACACCCACCTGCACTGCAGAGTTCCCAGGCACCACCTCAGCATGCAGCCCCACTCACAGAAACAAGTGCAGTGGGGAGGCTGGAAAAATTACAGTGTTCATGGTCTCATTTGTAAACTTGTAAACTTGTAAACTTGTGGTCGGCTGATCTCCAAGCAAATGCTCTCAGACACTGAACTGGCTTTGGCCGAACTAAGACTGCAATTTGAGTGGAGTCAAGAAGCCCCATTTTTGTATTACTTCAAGGCAAAAAGATTAACCCTTCTGAATGACACATTATCCACACTATGCTTCAAAAGCAACTCAAATATGTATTCTTCAGAAGCAAAGGCACAACAGTACATCAAATGATACATTTAGTAATCCAGAAGTGGTAAAACTGTGGTAAAACTGTAGTAAAGAGCCTTTTGCATTAATTTTAAGAGAATCTGTTTCTGCCTAAATTCACAGATTCCCACATCTGCCTGAAATAGAAACCAGTATAAACACCGGGCAAAGCAACTCCACCCTGTGCTCTGAACTAGCAGACCAGCCACAGACCTCTGTAAGATACCTACCTCACAAATACCACACAATGCATTTCATTGATTTCTGCTTCACTGATGTTAAATGACTGTTTCTTCAGCAGGAAGATAGTGCTTTCCACAGGCACAGCAGTAAGCACTTCCAAGGCAAACTACAGTAGATAAACTGCAGTGGATGGAAGGCATACTGGTGTTTTTGTTTCAGTGCTAATTTTGAGTTAAAATTGAATCTTCTGGGAAGGAACACAATCCCTAGCTGTGTGCAGTACCCACTGCCAACCAACTTATGAAGCAGAACCACTACTGACTCACAAATGAGTTACTCATCCATCCTCCTTCTGACAAACATGGCCACGGCTGACAGAAGAGAAAACAAGACTCAAACAGAGGGATTCAGGAAGGGTAAGGAGAAGAATTTAGAAAACAACAAAGACCATTTGTTATACTCTGCAGGAAGACACAATGACAATCGACCACTTTTAACTAGACTTGTAATTCTGTAAATGGACAGATAACAAATGCTGCACAAACAAATCAAAAAGGCCACTAGTTATAAACACCACAATATTTTGTTTGAGAAGGCAAAATGAGATGCTGGAATTTCAATAATATTTTTAAGCTTTTTTAGAAGAGGCACAATCAGTCTGGGTATGAAACAGCAGTTTTGAACTAGCAGAAGAGAACTTAAGGATAGAAAAAAACTTTGTTTGTAAGCGGGAACAAGCACCAAGTGGGAACAGATTTCAGAGAGTACACATGGGGGTTACAGAACCTGCCATCCCAGACAGGTGTGGCCCACAGCTAAAATATTTCTGACAGCAGTATGCAGATTTTTATGCCATCACAATTTCAGTCCCCAGACACAGGTCTGAGACAGTGATATTCATATAAGCTCTCCGAGAAGACAGCAGCCATGCCCTGCCATATGGTCTGGCACAGTTCAGCACATGGGATCAGTTACAACTGTTTTCCTTTTCACAAAATTAGCATTAAAATATAAGTGATAGCTTCAATTAGAAGTGAAGTATCTTGTCAGAAGTTTAAATTAGAAGCAATCCAATGTTCTGAGACAATGTAGATGATACAAAAATTTACAATTTGGTAGAGGGTATAAATACAATTAAGACTGAAAAAATAAACAAATGCATAACTAAATCAACTCCTCCACTACTATGGCACTGTGCAGTATTTACTACCAAAGTGCATGAAGAGATGTTTACGGCATACTCATAGAACAGCATTAAAATCACATTTCCCAGTCTGTGTGTTCATTTAAAAAAAAAAAACTATCAAAGAGGCTAAACTACCTTATGCCATTCAAAAAGCTTCATTAGCTAAGGCTGCTGCTAACTGGCAAAGCAGCTTTAAAAAGCCTGCTTTATTGTTTAACTTCCTTGGGCTTAACACGAGATACTGACTTTTCTTTAAGGTTCACCTTCCTCTCAGAGATACCATGAGATCCATGGGTTCCAATTCTAAGGGTATTGTTTTCCAAATGGTGGTGGATCATTTCATATCACATGATCAATATCAGCTGATCATATTCTGTATCTTTGTATATATATCACTCTACATACATATCATTCACACTGCACAATTTGGTGGAATCTGATTAAATGACATAGCATTAGAGCTCTACAGACAGTTATGTTATATGAAGTACTCGGATACACTGGAATGCAGTTAAAAGACAGGTCTTACTTTCCCATCCAAACAGCATAGCTTTCAGGGAGTTGTGGAACAAAAAGCATAGATCTTCCAGTATCAACATCTACTGCTCCAAAGCAGCCTGCTTCAGTTACTCCAAAAGTCCAGTGAAAGTAAGATTCCTAGGTTAAAACAAAATATATTCTTAGAAGAAAGACCTCACTTCTACCAGCTCTAAAAATAAACTACAGTACATATTAATTCCTATTTCCACATATCTGGAAGAGGTCTCTCTTGCTTTTGGAAGGGGAGAAGTGGTTTAGGTCTAAACCTTTTCAGACCGGTTAGTTTTAGGTTAGAATAATACAAATCTCCTTGTTGGCAACTGGAAAGGATTAGAGATTAATACGGTACCATAAACAGCTTAACACAATAAACATACACTACACATTAGAATACATTCTTCCAATCTAGAATTAGGAAATGTATTATCAGGGAGAAACAATCACATGACAAGAGACAAGGCAAAAGCAGAGTGCACCTTCATTGGGTTGCAAAGGCAGAGTGCTGAAGTGAAAACCCAACCTTCCCTAGAGAAGAGGAAGCTGCACTAGGAACAGCCCTTAGCCAAGAGTTATTTTAAGAACAAGCAAGCAAACAACAAAACACCTAACAATACAGGATTTAAGTTTGGTAAGGACAGACATATACTCTAGTGCCCTCAAAGGTGCACCTCCTCTAAAACCTTAGATATGCGCTGTCTGAAGTAGAGTTTACTGAGTTTGTTTTTTCATAACATACAACAGCTCAATTAAATTCACAAAACAAAGTGCTGCAGAAACCATGCAGGGTATGGTATATGCATAATATGAGTTCTTTTACACCAACATCCCCAGAATTTGTTAAGTCCTATTTGTGATAAAAGAACACATGGGTACACAAGGAAGAGTCTAATTTGAGAAGACACATGATGTAAATTCCAAAAGATAGGCTATTTCATAAAACCATGAAATATACTTTTCTATTAATTAATTCACCTTAAGTTGTTTTTTGGGTTGCAGACAAGATTGAAAGAATGAAGAAATATTCCACTGTTGTCTTCAAGATTAGATTCAAACACTGATGAGCAGTAAGGCCTTGTGCAGGTTTAGGCCCTTTAAACCAGATAATGAGCCTGCACTATAGCACTGGAAGTGAGAGCAACTCAAAGCTGAAGAAGCAATATTATAAAGAAGCCTATTTATTTAAGTGAAGCAAGACAATGCACATCTGAGAGATAAAGGAAAAATAATTTAAAATAATTTAAAAATTCATGCAGTTGAAGACAGTTTCTTAATTTGAAGTTCGATTCAGCTCTTACCTGGCGAAACACAATACCAGTATCAGTACAGTATCTCTGGGTTTCTTCTCCACCCTGCAGCAGAACAATTGAATTCTTCTGGACATCCTTGTTCTGTCTCAGGCGTTCACACAGTCGTCTTCTGTTCAAGGCAAAGAGGGCTACAGGCACTTTCAAAGTCTCATTCCCCAGCCAAAAGGAGGGTCTAGAAGAGATTTTTTTTAATTGACAATAATGCAAAGACATGGGTTTGAACAGTTTAGATGCACAGTGTTCATTACCTTAGCTTAGTTCAACTCTACTACCAAGAGGCTCATCACTCACAGGGAAGAGATGTGCACACACGTCACCCGCTAGCAACCGTCAAACATTGCTCACACAAGTACCACAGGAAAAAGATGGCAACAGCAGACGAGGCTGGCTGCAGGATAACCCTCAGCACGTGGCTCATTGCATCCCTTCAGGTAACACAACACAAAGTGACTACAGCCCATGTCAGCTGAGGAGACGCAAAGCAGGAGGGAAGAAAATTAGTTCTGAGTTGCTGAAAACAGAAGTGGAAGTTTACATTAAGTCTAGCAAACTTCAGCAAGTCCTTCTGGGAAACCTTCAGTAGCTGAAACAGGGAGTGGAGAAAAAAGATGACGGATAGCAGACACAGGACAACAGCATTTCCCATACTCACACAGGATCTGCAAATCTCTTTTCTATGTATGTATGTTTATTCTTGCATGCACACAAGCAGCTTCAGCGGGTGACTGAACTCAAACACATGGCCACAGGAGCATGTATTGGATGCCACCACTTGTCCCTAAGGCGGCACAAGTGTGCTGAGACAGCCCAGGAAGTTTCTGAAAGATTGTACTCAAAAGAGCTGCAACTGTGAGGATACAGTTTAAAAGCACAGAGCTTGCTGTTACTAAGTTATTCTAGATGTTGAAAGTACTTCAAGAATATGTGGCTGATTCATTCACATTTGTTTCAGGTCCGTAAGTGCACTTTTTGGAGCTTTACCAGTAGAAACACTCACTATACCTTTTGTAGGATATGGAGCACAGGGAGGAGTTTAACCACATGATATGAGAAGAATCTAAAAGCAGTTTGTTTTGGGGGTGGTTTTTTATGCTTAATATAGCAAAGCTGTGCTTTGGTGCTTCTGTATTAGAGATGATGAATAAAATTTATCCATAAAATCCTATTATTTAAGTCCAATTTGTCCCTAAACCTCAGCTTCTCCAAGACTGACTGGATGGTCACTTTCTATCAGCTATGCTTTACAGGAGATGCCAGAAGGGTGCAGTTAACTTATTACTATGTTAAGATAACAAGAAATGAACCAACCACCAAAGGACTTAACCTTAGAGGAGCAAAGCTCCACATCTTAATTATTATATAGCTTTCATAGGCAATCTGAAAGGTAACCTTTGATTTATAGCTGCATAACCTCCTAAAAGACTTTATCAACCTCAGAAATGCAAACCTTATAATTTCCTACTGCAGACACAGCATAAAAGAGCTAATAAAATATTTTATTTTACTTGCTTATAACTACTTGATATAACAGCGTAAGTAATTTTAGAAGGTAAAAGACTGCTCTTGCTAATCCAATTTTCAAACTATCTGCTTAGAAGTTCAGCTGATGGTGCACAAAACCCAAATGTGTTTATTTTTATTCCTTCCCACACACACCTGACAACCCAGCACCAAGGCAGGCGATCATCACAAGGGCTGCAGACTATTGCAGCACATCAGCACAGGCCAGAACCATAGCATAAGCTTTTGTTTTGGGGTACCCATGCCTGCAGGAAGAAGGAAGCAAGTTCATAAAATCCCAGCAAAAGCTACTGAAAGTTTCAAGTCAGATAGTGACCCTTAAACTAAAAATAGGCAAGGCTTTCCAGGTACATAGCTATGGCTCAGTAATTCAGCAATGCACAAGAGGCTGAAAACACTGTTCTCCAAAAATGATCATCCCTTGGAGTTAGTACATGCAAGGGCCTGGAAATCATATGCTCACCTTAAGGGACATTTATAAAAAGGAGGATTGAACATCATCAGATACCCTTACACCATATGTTGCTCTCAGACTTTTTTATCTGCTGATAAAAAATAAAAAAAAAAAAACCACAGGCAAAGGTTGTAGCACAGCCTGTCTCATGTTTTGCTTCAAAGGAAGGAAAAAAGTCACCTTCATTGCAATTTTACTCACTTCACAAGTTTGGGGATCTTTTCCTGAGATTTAAAAAAAAAGAAAAATAACAGAGAACTCTTACCTCTCTCTCCAGGCCTATTCCTACACCCTGGAGCTCATAGGAAGCAGCTACAAAGGCTTAAGTCTACTGTAAAGTCTACATCTTGCTTAAGTCTACTATTAATGCTTTTATTACACTTAAAACCTTTGACAATACAAATGAGACTCAAGCAGAAATAATTATGTCAGGCAGCAAGTCCTACCAGTAGTTCTACTAAGCCACTTTAGGTGTGCATTTTACTGGGATCTTAATATTAAAGCTAAAATGCATTCTAGTGCAAAATGGAAGTTCTTCTGCACATTTTCTCTAAGTAAAAGCATGTTCTTCCTTGAACATAACAGATTCCACTTTCCCTGTCTGAATAGGATGCCACAATATTAATCCACAGCAGAACATGGCCTCTGCAGTTGTTTTAGGCTGGCACAGTTTCTTTAGGGGCATGGCCTTGGTCCCCGTTTTAAGGTTGCTGCAGGAATCACAACAGCTGAGCATGCTGAACCCTGCAGCAAGGGCTGCAGGCCCGAGGGCTGTGCTGAGTTTCTGCAAATCCTGCTCTGTTCTCAGGTTCTCTGCTGAGCACTCATGTTAATTTATACCTCAGACAGAAGGAGCTTGCCAGGCAATACACCTACTTTCACATCTGGAATTCTGCAGAGAAAACCAGCTAGTTTTTAGACAGAATATTCAACTTAGAGGAGTTTGCTTCCCACAGCTCTTGTTCTCGTTCTTCTCCTGCAATCACCCAGATGGCACCCCCGTGGATGGACTGACAACACGGCAGAACACCTGCAGGTGCTGCTTTGCCTGCAGCGATCCAGTTGCCTGGCACACAGGAACCATGCACGAGCTCTCCACAGCTAACACAGAGAGTTCTTCTCAGAGACAATACTGAATTCAAGTCTTACCAAAAGGTGTATGGCTGTACACCTGGCTTTCCATGGCAAATAAAAATTGGGAAGCAGAACTCTCATAATACTCAAGATCACAAGAAAAAAATGTCACACACAGGACTGGCTGTTCAACAACTTGTAGTAAATGGAAGGGGTACACATATGTAACTGCCTCACACATGTATCAACCTTACAAATACATATGCAATTACAGTGTAAGCAGTGTAAAACTGTATTATTTGCCTTGGAACAAAACTGCCACAAAATTCTCTCTAGAGAAGAAACTACAAGCTTTTCATTTTGGTCCATGATCTCTAATCACTCAGTTATACACCACAAGACACACAAACCACAGAATCATAGAATGGGTTAGGTTGGAACAGACCTTAAAGATCATCTCGTCCCAAGTCCCTGTCACGGGCAAGGACACCTCCTACTAGACCAGGCTGCTCGAGGCCTTGCACAGCCTGACTTTGGACACTGCCAGGGCTGGGGCATCCACAACGTCCCTGGGCAACCTGTTCTAGTGTCTTACCACTCTTACAGGTAAGAATTTATTCCTAGCATCTAGCCTAAATTTCCCCTCTTTCTGTTTCTACCCATTACTCCTTGCCCTGGCACTACAGTTCCTGATGAACAGTCCCTGTCAAGTTTCCCTGCAGCCCCTACAGATACTGGAAGGTGCTGTGAGTCTCCACACAACCTTCCCTTCTCCAGGCTGACCAGCCCCAAATTCCTCAGCTTGTCTTCTTACGAGAGGCACTTCAATCCTCTGATCAACTTTGTGGTCTCCTATGGACTTCCGTCAGCAGAATTATCAGAATTGAATTAATACAACACACTGGCTGGTCCTTCAAGGTTGGTTTCTTCTGTTAGCACAAGGACTCCGGCATCTCCAGCCACAAACTCAACCAAAACTCTCACGTAAAGTTACACATTTAATAAAGAAGTGTATTTGGTACAAGCACTGCTTTGTGGTGCATGCCTCTTTGAAGTTATGCAAGCTTCTGCAAATAAACCTTAGCTGGTGTCAAAAGTGGATACTTGCAAGAACAAAACAGGACAAGAGAAGCTCAGCTTCTTTGTTTTCTCCAGTCTGGTACTAGCATTCAACCACTGCTCAGTCTGGTAAATGCCTCCTGCAGCAGCTGACAGTTTCCTGCTGGCTGTCACATACAATTTTTATGATCACTTAGGCCCAAGCTCACAGATGAGCTCTTTTATTTTATTATACTGCATGTGAAATATAGCTAGGAACATTAAACTACATCTGTTTCTTTACAAGGTATTTTTCTTTTGCCTGGAGCTGCTGATTGTCAATGCTTATTCCACAAGTTTTGTATTTTCAGAGACCTTACATTTTGGCACTATATGATCCATCTAACATTTTAGATTTGTTGTAAAGCAACGAGCAGAACACACTGGTAACCAAAAATTCTATTTTATTTCTGGTTTTCCTACCATTTTTCAGTTAACCTTTTGTACTTCTGGGTTTTTTTGAGCAGAAAATTCATGGATCTGCCATTTCTGTTCTACTGAGATCCCACAGAGAGGATCCAGATTTCAATGAAGATCAGAAACCAGTGAAGCTACTTTTCAGTAAACTATCACTTGTTTGTTATTTATTTGTTTGTTTTGAGCAACAGATTCATCAACATCAGCCTGAAGCCTGAACTATTTTCAATGCTATTTCCACATCCCACATGAGAAGCGCAAGAGGCCCATGCTAACAGCAGCACAAGAAGACAGGCGATACAACCAAACAGTAAAAGCACCTACGGCTGTTCAAGGTATAAAGTAGGTATTTTCTTCACGGCCAACTCCGCGCTCCTTGTGAAGCAGTGGAGAGCTTCAAGCCCCGGCGCTGCTCCCTGTCCTTTCAACCAGGCCGGCCCGCGGCGGTCCCAGGGCGCCGGGCAGGAGCTCCCGGGGCAGGGGACAGCGCTGGGGACACCGGGGCCCGAGGGGACCCACAGGGCACCGGCCTCCCCCAAAGACCCGGGCCACAGCCAAGCCCCAGCCTGACCTGTGTTTGGCAACTATGGAAACTACCCCCTTCGTTCTGATACAGTTGTAATGGCACCTTCTTACAGCACTGGAAGACATGGCTGAATTTTGCTACAAAATGTGGGAGAACCCTTGTGGTATGTAATCCAAGCCACCCTTAAGCATCACTTCTAAACCTAAGACAACTTAAAGGATAACCCACGGCTGGGGACGAGGCACTGCGAGCCGACCCGCCCGTGGGACCCTTCACAGCTCTCTCACCGCCCCGCGCAAAACCCGAAATCCTTTCGGTGAACACCGGGTCCAGCGCACGCAGCCCGGCGCTAGCCTAAGCCCTGCTTGCCCGGCCCCCGCCGCCGGCCCGGGAAACCCCCGCGAGCTGCCGCCGTGCCGGGCCGTGCCCCTCGCAGGGAGCCGGGTGCCGGTGGTCCCGGGTGCCGGTGGTCCCGGAGGTGCCGGGCCCGGCGCGCACTCACCCCGCTGCTGCAGCCATGTTCCCTCGCCGGCGCTGCGCGGTCACGTGGCGGCGGCGCC
>VZRO01003176.1:343695-394607 GCA_013397915.1 Daphoenositta chrysoptera
GCCCCGCCGTGCAGCTCTCACGGCCGCCCCGCCCTCACGGGCCCGCCCTCACGGGGCCGGCCCGGCCCGGCCCGCCCGTCGCCCGCCACCCGCCGAGCTGGCCCCGCACCGGGACCCCCTGACCCGGGGAGTGTTGGCCTGCGGGACCCTCTGCGGCTGACCCGGCCCTCTCCGCGTGTGCTGGCTTCTAAGAAACAATTCCAGGCCTCGAACCCAATATAACATAAGGTAAATACAACCTTTCACAGGGATTGCTGCCCTGCCGCGGACCTCTTCTAAATAAATGGTTGCTCAAAAATCCACTTAATGTGCAGTTCTGCTGTAATCCCCGTAACAGATGTTTTCCACGTGCATTTTGAGGTGGAGAGGGTGTTTAACAGGAGCCTTGGGGCATGATGTGCTGGAGCCATCGCCAGCCCTTGCCCTCGCCCCACTCTGCTGGTTTTTTCCTATTCACACAAACTTCATCAGAACTCGAAATTACTCGTTCTTGCCTCGAAATTACTTGTTCTTGCTTGAAAATTACAAGATACCTGAAGAAACTATCAATAGTCCAGGGTTCACATGTCAAGGAACTCAATGGAGTTGCAAAAGCAAATACCCAGGAGCATGAAACACCAGATAAGGAATGAGAGATTGGAGCTCTGCTCGGTGACCTGAATACAGGGTCCACTGCTGCGTGCAGCAGTAAAACAGCAATAAGTGCAGCTCTGGGATGGCAGGTAACCCTCCCTCCCTGGAAAGGAAGTGCCAGTCCTTGCTCTGGGGCTGCTCAGTAATGCCACTGCTCTGTTGGTCTGGCACTGATCTCAAAAGAAAGTACTGTGATACCTGAAATGTTTGGCTACTGCACATGGAGGGTCTGCTTCCACCACAAATACTCGGGCAAGAGAGGAATGCAGGGCAGTGAGAGGCAGAACATGATTATAAAATACATGGATCCCAAAGTTCATGTGTGTTATGAAAAATCAGTGCACTAAGACACATGCACAATTAAACCCCTTTTTCTTATTTAGTCATTTTGTCCTCTAGAAGTTGTGAGAAAACTGCAAGCTGCTCATGCACAGCTGGCTCTGGAGTGGTGTGTGAGAGCTCCAGGGCAGTCACAGGCAAAGACTGATTTCAGGAAGTCTGGATAGGAGCATGTAAATTGATTAAACTAGAAAAGTCAAGCAGTCATTCTCTAGCTCTTTATGTGTTTATGTCCTAGAGTCAGAGACCTTTAGTACAAAATACATAATGGAAAGTTTCTTTCATGAACTGCACATTTGACAAGTAACAATCTTGGGGTCCAGATTCATGGATAAAGCCCCATTTTAGAAACAATTGGTAAGTTGTTGAATTTCAAGAAACTGGCCTCAGATTTTTTGCAGACTGAAAAAAAAAAAATTTATGTGAACTGTAGTGAAATATTTTACTGCTTTCAGTCCCCTAGAGGGGCTCCCTTCTGCTTAGGTTCCAGCAGAACCACTGGGAGGAGGCAGGGAAGCTCACTTTGCTTTTCCTTCTCCTCTCAGGACTAGAGATAAAGGATTAAAGCCTTCAAGGCACTCTTCCAAATACTGTCATTAGTGGCTTTGGGCATTCATCCTTTCCTGCTCTCCTTTGCCTACCCCTACACTTGCCCTCTGTATGGTAAAGGTCTCCTGCATTGTAGTAGCAGCTCTCTAAAATTGGGGTTCTGTGTCTCTGTCCTGTTTATTTCAATTTCCTTCTTGGTCATTTTACTTGCCTTCCAAAAACAATCACCACATTTAGAAGTTACCTGCAGTGTATTAAATCTGATCAGGAAATAAGACTACATTCATTAGTGGGGAAAAAATGTTATTACCAGAAATACCCTGTTCTTCTGTCTCAGGATTTGAAAGACTGAAACTCCCATACTGTGTACAACTTAAACTCATTTTCAAGGTGGCTGTACTTGAGATGCCAGCCACAGGAGTGACACTAGCTGCCAGACTGGGAGCAAGCCCAGCTTTATTGCACACATAGACAATCCTGATTCTCTCCGTGCTGCAATTGACTCTGCAACTGAGAGGGATAAACCTTAATATCTGAGAGGCTGGGTTTAGAACATTCCCTCTACACCAAGGTTTGACTGACCATTACTGTCACTAGTCTCCCAGTAGGACTCCCTCCATGATCAAGAACATCCTCTCTCCTGCTGAAGGACTGATGTTGCAATTCAAAATTCCCACTGTAGCAGTTTGGATGTACAAGAGATGCAAGACTCCAACATGTGATGGGATCCTGCACTAGCTCTCTGTACTTTAACTGTTCATACTGCTGTCCAGGCAGGATCTTGGAGTTCAACACCATCTGTGCTAATTGCTTCTATTATCTCAGCTGAAAAGAAATAATGTTAGGTTAATAAACTTCCTTTTATTACATGAAAATCACATGACTGTTGTGAATACAGGTCAAGGCATTTGCTCCTGGTTTTAGAGTACAATAGAGAAAAATCCAAAGTTAGCAAGGGCAGACGCAGTCCAAATATGAACTAGGGGAAAGGAAGGATGCTGCAGCTGTAGTCACAGCACATGCTTGAGGAGCATCACCTCTCCTTCTGCCCTCTAGCCCAGAGTAGCGTCAAATATTGGAGCTAAATACTCTCTGACTGCTGCAGTGTCTGAACTTCTCTCCTGCTTTGGGAAAATGCAGTTGTTGAGAGACCAAATCATCTGGGACTGCCATGAAGGATCACAGAGCCACACTGAGGACATGGTACCACAGTAAGAAGTCTCGAGCTGCCAATACAATGACAGGAAGTGGGGAACAGGGTCTAATGCTCAGTGACTAAGGTCACCCTCCTTAGTAAATCCTTACCTGATATATGACTTCAATACAAGTTTCAACCAATTTTCTAAATATCTAGAAAGCTTCCATATCATACGTGCCACCACAAAATAGAAGTAATGGGAAATGCTGATTTATCAGCACAGGAATTTTTCTAAGTTCAGCTTGATCTGTTTTTCTGCTGATTATTCCTCCAAAATTTTGGAAGGTTTTCATTGCTGGCTGAAATACTCTGTGACTTTCTTCACTCAGATGGGGGAGCACTGGCTAGGCAAAGAAAAGCAGATAGATTTTGAACGTATTTGAGTCAAAGTCTTTCGTACATTGTAGGATCAGCTGTTAGTGTAAAGTAATTATACAGACTGCTATGTTAAAATGTGTTAATACTGTGGGGTTTTATAATAGAATCATTCTACAGGGACTGCCTTTGTTTGATATAATGGCCGTAAGTCTTTAATGTGGAATTAAGATTACAAGGTCCCTTCAAAGCAACAGATTGAACAAAAGCATCTGCCTTTGGCATTTTCATCATGAAACGATTTTGAGTAAATTTTCCCTCAAGCACTAAATGTATACTGCTGTACTGATCTTTTGGATCTTGAAATACAAGTGTGATTTTCCCAAAGCCTGCTTGAACTAAATTACTATAAAAGACAAGAAAGGTAACGCATTACATTGCCTCATTACTCTCACCACTGACTTTCAGTTAAGAGTAAGAAAATCTAGTATATTCAAAATGTGCCCATCAAAGATCACACAGTCTAAGGTAGCTTCTCCAGCTATCATTTGATCTTCACAAAAGTGAAGAAGATTTTGTGAAGATCTTCACAAAAATGTATAATTTTTGAGGGTGGTTTTTTTTTTTTTTGGTTCTTTAGTATAGACTGTAATTGTTTCATTTAAATCAATCTGCCCACCAGTATTTGTAAGTTGCTGCCACAGAAACTACTATCTCATCAAAATGTATTAAAACAGCACTATCAAAACTGCTTCAAAGGCTTCCTTTTATAGAGGTTTGGGTTGTCAGGTTTTTTTTAAGAATTAGTGGCCAGTTTGATGTTCTCTGTAATGCTTGTCTAGTATCTCTGGCAGCTTGAAAGAATCAATTTTTGTATATTGCAACATACTGGTTTGCTTCAGTAAAAGGAGACTTCTCAAATGATTTTTCTGTCTGTTTGCTCATATTATTATGTTTTTTGCTAACCCCTAGGGCAGGAAGGCACCGTTTATGTCTGTCTGTGTGTCCTTCGCCTAGTGCCCAGCACCATGGCTCCTTTTTGGTTTTCTAACAGTTGGGTGTACTTGTACTGCATTGAAAATGTGACATGAGTGCAGTTCAGTCAAGGCTATTTGCCAGGTATAAGAGATAAGCCATTATCCTGTATGTCCTTTTTTATAACTGAGACTAGTTAGTATGATAGATGAACTTTTCTGTTTATTCTAAGAAGTTTTAATGAACATACTGTAGTGAAATTTTGCAACAGTGGGTTTAGGATGTGAATGTAGTCAGTATCACTGAAGCCATTACTCCAAGAGCACCACCAAAGTTACAGCAGACACCACACCTGAGAACAAAATTCCTTCACATTACTCGTGATCTCTTTCTTCAGCATTTCTCACTTTCAAAAGCACAGCCTCTGTCTAACATGAGGAGTACCCCTTGCTGTATTTTGAAGAGCACAACCAAAGGTGCTCTGCACCACCTTCTAGGGTAGAAGATGGGAAGAGGCTGCTGAAGCTTCTCTACTGTGTTACAGAAAATTTGTCTAGCCTGCACATATGAACATACACCATTTGTAAAATGGGAAAGCACCACTTCTCTTCCAAGTTCCCTGTGGTACCATGAACTTACCCAAACCCTTGCAATATATTGTACAGTTTTAATACAGAACATGATTACAAAGCTTATTTTTTCTTTCATTATTGTCTGCATAATATACTCTCTACCCAGTGCATAACAAATCCCCAAACAAGCTTATAATATGCATATGTAAATATTTTCTCAAAAGATTAATGCCTTCAGGTTTTTGCAGATTATGATCCATATCTTTATGCTGATTTAAAGTCAGATTTCCCACTTTTTTGGTAAGAAAATCCTCTTTAATTATTGTTTATCTGGAATGTATTTTCCACTCTGAAATCTTACAGTAAAATTGTAAGCCACTGGTTTATCAAGATCTGTATTTTGTTGATGATGAAGAAATTGCTTTCTCTTACACGGACCTATTAGAATTATCTGAAATGAGTTTCAGGCTTTGCATGGGCAGCATTTCTTTTTCTGCTTGAAACAGTCCTACCCTCCTTGCTAGGAAAGAAAGGCATGCTTCTGCTGCTGCCCTCAATGCTGGGAACCACTGCTCCTGCAGCTTTTCCTTCCCTGTGCTGCTCTGCAGAGTGGCAACCGTCAGTCTAGGAATGACAGCATGGTTGCCATGGAGCCGTGTCTGCCACCACATGAACTCAGCCCTTCCCAGCCAAAAGTCATCAGTGCTCCTGCCCCAAAGTACCTCCCAGGGCTGGCCCTCAGTGCCAACTGCAGATGATGAAATAAATTACTTCCTTTTCCTGCAAACCACTCATATAATCTCCTCTGCATCTGACTGGAAATTTAACCCAGCTGGCTCCTACCTTCAATTTAAACCTAAAAAACCCCAAGTGATAAGCAACTGGCCATCAGATTATCTAATCACAGTCTGTGTCCTGGGACCGCGGCACTTTTTCAGTTTGGTCAGACCACTACACTACGCAGTGTCCAAAGCCCGCCTTCATGAGCCAGCTTTAACCTGGGAGTTTAGGAAGGATCAGGGGGACTGTGCAATAACATACTAGAGGACAGAGAAGATAAAAAACTAGAGCTTGTGAGTCAGTGAATTCAATTATCCTTTGAACTGTAAAAAATGGCTATTTTACACAACCGCTCTCTCCCCTAAAGACATTACACAGCCTCTCTCCACGCAGTGGAAACTGTGCCAAAAGCACAAAGTTCACTAAGGACGTTATTCGCCTCTTTGCCTTTTAATGAATCAACTGATTAACATTTATTTTAAAAACGGGTCATATTTACAGGCATTTTTCAAAGACTACCTGTTTGATGAGTGTGTGACTCAGTTTTTATTGCAGAGACAGCCCTTGTTTGCACAGTGTTTCTCCAGGGGCACAGGCTGGCAGCCTCCCTGCACAAGTCACACTGGGCACAGTATCTGCAAAGTGACTTGGATGCATGCATGAAAATTAGGCTCAATGACAGTCAACTTGGGCAACAGAAATAATATCTACAGTCACCATCTTCTGCTGCCTAGCCTGTAAACTCAAATCGCATTGTCTGGTTTTAATTTTGCAGTCATGAATATAGAGGTGATTTCTAAGAAATTATTACTTGCTGTCGAGGTTTGAAAACAAACCAGCGAGAGACTCCAAGTCAGAAATACAATTCAATAGGAAGAGAGAAAAAAAAAAAAGTAAAAATAAATGCAATAGTGCAAAAAAACCACTGACAGAGTCAGAATACAACCTGACACCCTGTTGGTCAGGGTGGTAGTAGCAGTCTGAATGAAGTGCTCCTGTTGAAAGTGGTGATGCTGTAGAAGGGTCCGGTCTCGGAAGGTCCAGTGGTGGCTGTGTAGCTCTCGTCCTCTGGGAATCTGGTGGAAAAGGCTGCCTGTGGTGTTTGAAATCTCAGTTTATATCCAGGATGGAATGCTTGGTTCCTCGCTCTGGGCAGAGCATCTCACAACAGGATGCTGTAATTTTGTCAGTCATGCAGTGAGGCATTGATGGGCCATTAACTGAAGAGGAAGGGAGCAAGGCAGCAAGGAACACTGCCCACCTGCTTTCAACAGCTCATGAAGATGGTAATAGAATACACTGCAACCCAGGACACTTGCCATCCCAAAAAACCTTTTTCGCTAAACTACCCTTTGGTTCTGTACCAGTTTAAGCTATTGTGAGGACAGCTCCTCTTGGTTCCTTTCAGCTCAAGCAGTGTTAATGCCATTTGTGCAAAGGAGATTCAGAAGGGAAGCTCAAACAATGCGTGGTTTAACTCTGTGTGTGTGTGATATTTCCAAGCATCCTGTGTTTCAGGTGGCATCTGCCTGCGTCCTTGAAAATTAAAAGGCTCATACAATTTCACTAATGTGGTGGTACAGCTGTGCCATTTGTCTGCCTCAAGCCCTGACAGGAGTCTTTGTTTGTATGCAGGAGCCCTGTTTGAACAGTTGCCTGGTGTCCTTGCTTTATAGGCTGGCAGGAAAGGTTTTTGGGTTTTTTGGTTTTGTTCTGTTTTCCTTTTCAGAAAAAGTGGCAACTTTCTTTGCGTCTGTTACTGTGGACAGCAGTAACTTCTCTCCTCTATAGGCTCATGTCATATGATGGCCAGAGACAAAGGATTCAGCTTCAGAAAATTGTGTGGGTTCTCACCGAGTCCCAGAACTGGGGAGATGCCAAGCAGCAGTAAAGTGCAGGCTTCACCCTGGGATGCTGTTGTGGCAGGCAGCCTGCTCCCCTCCAGCCCCAGCTTCTCAGTGGTAACTGTTAGGGGTTTATGCTGAATATCAGGTGGTCTGAAGCAGGTATAAACCAGAACAGTTCCAATATTTAACGTGACCTAACAGTGCTCATTTAGGACACGGTCTTGTGCGTTTACCTCCTGCTGACTGCATGTTTTAACTGTGCAGCCCCCGCTTTGGTGATACCACCATTACTCTCATATGAGTAAGGGCAGAAAAGGAGTAACATTGCTTTCCCAAGACCATAACAAGATAATTTTCACTTGTTTCCAAAGATATAAAAATCAGTGAAGAAAAAACCTCTTCAGGCTCAGGCTTCTTTTTGAAATCACACCTTGGGGCATTTGGGTACTGTCCACCAGCTCATCAGGGGCTGCGCTCATCTCCCTCTTAGTGTGAAGTTTTCCCAGTTTCACTTTTCTGCAATAAGAATGGGAAAACAAATCACTGAGCCACATGGCAAAGTAGGCCAAATGACATGCTGACTAATGGTGCTTTGAGATCATCCAATAGATTTTATAGAGATTAAGGTCCCATCAGAAATTTGTCAGCAGTAGTTTAGGAAATACTTACTGAAGATTTGCAGAGTTAACAGCTTTGTGGGTGTTTGCTGTTTGGCTGTCTACCTAAACGAACAGCTGGTGCAGCTGGAATCAAGTCAGGAAAGTTGTTACTAATTTAGATTCTTCGGGCATGTCTCTGCTCCAGGCACGGAAATGACTGTGCTGGCGCATAGTGGTACCCCAGCTATTTTTAAACCACCTAGCTTGGTACTGGAGGAAGTCAGTTACAGTAGCACAGAGCTCATCATGGATTCATTTACCCAGCTTTTTGGGTCAAATATTAGTGCCAGCAGGATTAACTAAACCCTTTTAAAATGAGAAAAAGGAGATAAAAGCACTTGATTCAGCAACAGTCTTATTCAAAGAGAAAACTCACAGTTGCTCGCACTAGGAGCTATGACAGGCTACATTGATGAAGAGAAGAAGACAAGGAGCTTAAATTTGCTGGACTGGACAACCAGGAGGGGGATGAGGGGCAGGGAGCCAGTAAATACAGTGCCTGCTGTGAAGAGTCTGGCATTAACTGAATCCTCTATGTCACTGCAAATGGAAAATGTCACATGGGAAAAAGGAGACTCGTATTAATAAAGAGTCATTGGGGTAATGTGCACTAGAAGAGGAGGAGGAATTGTGTCTGTACTTATCTGCAAGGAGCTTTATGTGCTGCAAGAACTCTGACTTTCTGCTTCTGGAAGACTTTTCCAACTCCAGTGTTGAAGTTCAGGGACCTTTCCCACATTCCCAGTGCTAGCTGGCAGAACCACCCCTTTGTAATGATTTCTTTTTAACAGTGACTTGTTTTATGCATATGACTCTTGCCTGTTAGGAGCTGGTCAGACAGGCAGGAAATAGCCCAAAGCAGTCAAATGCTCGCTGTGTGGTAACTGCTAGCCAAGAGGAAGGACATAGCCCATAGCCCCACTCACCCAATAACCTATTGACCTACCCCTAATGTGAGATTTATGCCCCTTGCTAGCTTGAGAGGCAGTGAGAATAAAAAGTGCAATTAAAAAAATGTGAAATATAAAATGGAAATATCCAGTAAACTTAAGACCTCCAGCAGGAGCCACACTACTTGCTGAGATTGCAATCTGTCAGAACAGGACTTGCTGGAAAAGCAGTTTCTTGTAAAAAACTGCCTTCTTGTTCAGAACATTTAGGGCCCTGGCTAAGGCACAGATTGGGGCTAGGTCCTCGCAAAAGCAGAAGTGAAGACTAAGGAGCTGTACATTAAGAAGCCTCCTAAAGCTGTGCCAGCCGAGTCCAAAGGGGATGACAGTAGAAAATGTACCCAACTATTAAATGGAGAAAAGCACAGACCCTAGAGAGCACCAAAGCAAGAGTGAGCAATGTCTTTGCTGCAGCACAGCACAAGCCTTGCAGACTCTAATGAGACAGGCTGACTAACAGGGAAAGATATGGGAGATGTTCAGCAGGAGCAGGCCTCAACCTTGGAACTGAGCCCGAATTCTGTAACAGAGAGTAATAATGAGAAAGGCAAGATCAAAGGAGACAGCTCTAACAAAGAGGCGAGAGAGGTGGGCAGAGACACGGAGCACGCACCGAGCACTCGGCTGCTCCCCGTCCTCGCTTCCCGCTCGACCCCGTGTTCTCCCGCCTCTCTCCCATCATCTCCTGCACCTGATCCTGGGAGCAGGGACAGCCTGTAGCTGAGCTAGTGTGGGCATGAACAGCATGCCTGCTTCATACATCCACAGCCATTATGCATGGGTAATTTTTATTACCCGGGGGCATTTCTCCTTTACATATCCCTAGCTCAAATTTTACTGAAATAATTTTCTTTTTTATTGGCCTCTTACATTGTTAGAGTGCCCGTGATTTCCCCAAGGTTAGATGATGAATGACAACACATCATACAAAGACAAAATACAGGCATTTGCCAACTATAAAACGGATTTTTTTTATTTGATATGTTTCCTTTTCTTGTGCAACAATGATAAGCAACCTTGATGGGATGAACAGTACAAATAGAAGTTTAACAAGCTCTCTTCTGAATCCAGGATCACACAAAATACAGATTTATTAAAGATACTAGATTTCTACTAGCATGATGGAGCTTCAGAAAATGGAGAAACCATTATAAAGACAATTTCAAATATAATCAGCTGGGTTCAATCCTGCAATTAGTTGTGCATGGGCAGCCAGCTGAGTCCCTGAGCGGTTCCAGCGACCTCCGTAAAATCAGTGGGATTCTAAAGACATAACCTTTAATCTCTACACTATCAAATGCAGGCTCAACTCATCAGTTTAAGGACCTCCTTTTCCCACGTCCTCTCCCTCAAACCAGCAGCACAGACACCAAACAGGCAGCAGTGTCCCTTTCCCTCCCACCCTCCATCTCCCTGTGAACATTTGATAGCAGCAGTAGCTCCCAGCCAACCCTGTGCTGGAGGCAGCTTTTGTACAGACAGTGTTTTCTGTTCAAACAGGCATTCCCAGCTGCTCCTGGGGAACAGAACATGAGTATCATCGCTTTGCTGGCTGAAGCTGTGTGATCTAAGCCAAGCTTCAACCTGACCAATAGGTCTTTCCTTAAAAAGCCAGGCAAGAAGTAGCAAGCGATGTGTGGGTGCCCAGAGGCACCAGGTACCTGGGGTGACAGTGCTGCCACATCTGTGCGTGGAAGAGGTTCAGGGACATTATTAATCCAAACATAAGAAGAGATGTTTCCTCTCAAACATATGCAGATTACACAGGCAGCAGTGATTTGGCACTAAAAAAAAGCAAAAAAGAGAAACTTATATTCAGATTAGAAAAATAAAGTAAAAGAGAGATTATTTGAACTATTTTATTATGTCCAATACTTTCAGAAAATCCAATTATCAAAATCTCCAAGTGAACACTGTTATACTCACTGGTCTGAAGGTGAATATTTTGGTGGTAGAATGGTAGGATATGCAAATACCAAGTGCTCCACACACTCCAGAAGTACTTCTAATCACATACTGTTCTCCCACTTATCCATACCTACTCCTACCTGTCCTTGCCTATCCACACCAGGGAACGGAGAGCAGGTAGCCAATTTTACCTTGCCTTCTTCAGTCCTGGCTGCCGAGGGTAATGAGCTGCCACCTCAATTTTATCCCCCTTTTTGAAGAACAGACCCCAAATTCAGTGAAGTTCACTGAAAGACTTCAGCTGACCCAGGGCTTTGGTTGACCCTTCTAGTCTAATTTCTTCAATTATTAGGATGGGGAAAAATTAGATTCTTTTGTTAAAAAAAAATACCAGAAGAGCAAAAAACGCAGCAGAATAGAATTCCAAAGTATCAAACATAACTAACAGGGCTCCAAGGAGAAGAACAAAGCAGAAAGCATAAATAACATGGAACCCAAAAGGACCTTAGAAACAAGTTACACACCTGAACTTTTGAACTCAATCTTCCCACTGCACTGTCATGTATAAAAATGGTATGATTGATGGGCTTGAAATTCACGTTTCAAATTTTGCAGATGAGATTAAATTAGAGAAAACATCCAAACCATTTCTAATACCATAGAGGTGTTAGATTGATTGTATTCTTGGATTAATAGATGGTAATCATAGATACACAAAGACTTCTAAGTCTTCAAGCAAAGAACTTGCAGAAGAAATAACTATTATTTGGAAAGGCACTGGAGCAATCTACCTCATAAAAGAGATAAAACTTACAGTGCAATATTGTTAGGGTTTTCCAGCCAATGTACATATGAAATGAAAAAATAGAGAATCAGATTGCTAAAGGAATAATGGAGAGATAAAAGGAGCCACAGTTTTATTTTATGAGGCAATGGTTAGGTGTCACAGAGACTTCAATCACTGAAATGAAAATATATTTTCACTGTACCAGTAGCAAGCAGAGAAAAAGTAATATAATTAAGGGTGTGCTCAGACACACAGTGTAAAACCTCTGCTATCATTTGGAAGAGTCAAGAGTAAAAAAGGCTATTCCACACAGGGAGTCAAGGCTGAGCTACACAACATTCCAGGTACTGCCAGTTCAATGCAACCAAGCCAGCACAATGCACCAGCTGAGGAGGGGTAACTCAGGTGTTTGCCCTGTCTTGAAAATATTCATGGACTGATTCATTCAAGGATTCAGGTGGGCATCGAGCTCCTCATGATGACTGTGTGTACCAGGTTAGCACAAAAGGTACAGCAGATGATACAAATCTGTGTAAGTCTTCTGCTACGTTTTATAGACCAACTGGTAATCCCCAGTGTTTCAGGATGAGGGGGCAAGTGAAAAGGATACAAATGGAGTAGCTATAAAATCTCATGATTGATCTAATGTTTCTGTGCTTAAAGTAGGCTTTTATATCCAAAGTTCTGCCAATCATATAGAAATTGCTGACAAAACAATGATAATCAAAACTAAGGGTTTAGAAATGCAGTTTTTCTTGAGCAATCATAATATTGATAAACAGACAGGCTGGCTGTGAATGCACAAGCCTGCCCATACCAGGTGCAAGATTTCTGGTCTTGTCTACACAGACATAAGCATGGCTGACTCTCACCTGTGTTCCTTTGATTAGAGCTATTTATTTGGGATTTTTTAAAGTCTTCATAAAAGTAGCATGTATTCTATTGAGAAGTGAAATGATCAAAGTATTTGCAACAGCTACTACCTTTTGTAGTCCTGGAGCAATCAATATTGGTCATAGTATTATCCAGCATTAGTGTGACACGGTTGTGCTGTGAAAGCTTAAGGAAAAGCAGTGTTGGATCAGCTGTGAGGGCCAACGAGAAACAGGTGCCACTCACCAGAATTCGTTTAATCTACAAAATGAAGTCCTTTTGTTCACATGCAGCAATGGTTAAGAAGTACTAAATCTTGATCTATTTGTCGCAAAAACGCTGTGTGATTTCCAAACCTCCCCCTACCCTTGGCATTTGGAAAACAGGAAAGCTTCCTGCTATTCATATCATAAATATATAATCATATATCCTGACAAACTGGTGGCACAGCAGTGCAGTAGCCAAGGGTTTGTGTAGCAGTAAGAGCAGCTTCTTTCACACACACAACCTCTGGGAGTTTGAATTGATGCACAGCATTTATTTGTTCACTTGTGGACAAACATGGAACGTACTGAGAGAAAGCTAACTGGAGAACAGCAGCTTAAAATATGATCCTAATCTTACAGGCCTCAGATGAACCTCTTGAATGTGGGAAATGTGAGTTCAAACCCTTTTTGGGGTGAAGAAATACCGTGCCTTCTAACCAACACCAGTTCATAAAAAGAAAATTCTAATGGATCTGTTGGGAGACAACTCGTGGCAGCAGGGGAGTTCTAAGAAATAGGGCTCGTTTCTACAAAACCTGCAAATTTTTAGTCCTAGCAGATTTGCCACCAAGTCTCATAATAAAAAACAAACCCCAAAAAACCCCCAAGCAAACTAAAATCTTAGATGATTGAAACTGATACTTTTTTTCCTGCTGAGTTTCTGTTTAAATTCAGACTTAATACAATTTACTCTGATAAAACAAACTCAGTCTGGAAAACAGGGAGCCTCCTCATCCTGCTTTATTGTTTAAACTAGACCTTCTGGAGACAGTTCTTACTTTGCAAGAAAAACCTTGTTAAAGGTGACAAATAAGACTGAGATCGATGTTTTGTTAAGGACAGACTCTTGCCACAACCTACACAGATTATTTTAAATCATGTCATTGTGTCTAAATTACTATTTTCATTTGAATAGCATTTTTGGATAGAGAAAGGATTTGTTCTCAAAGTCTGGAATTCCTCTTGGAGTACCAAAAATACAGCAGGCACTATCAAAAAAGTATGAATTCTTATATTAAAGCTATTATTTTGACCAGAGCTCGCATGTGCAGCATAGTACATATACTTGTGGCTATCTTTATTTCCATTTAGGCATGTTCTACAGCAAAAGCAGATTTGTCATTCCAGCCATTGCAGTAGCATTGAAGAACTTTTAAAACAGAAGCATATAGAAAGGATTTAATTAATCTTATCTCAGCACATTTGCACATTTCTCTCTTGAGAAAAACCAAACTTCAGCACATACAGTTGTTTGCAAGCTAATGCTTTAGATACGTTTCTGAGTAGAAGTTAAATTGCTTGCACATTTACAGTAAATTTATAGCTACACCTAAGTGGGGCTGTCTCTGAACAGCAGAGACAGCTGTAGCAGCTGGGCAGCTGCAGGGAGCTGTTCATTTTGTGTGTGGATGATAGAGCCACACTATCTTGCTCAACAGCCCAGTGCATGCACATGACTTGACTTGAACCTGGAAGAGACTAAAACATCACTGCAAATTATGGGACTATAACTTTAAAAGCCTGGATGAGAATTCAATCAGAATATGAAAATTACATGCATGAACTTAGTTTCTCTGCAAACATGACACATGCTCCAAACCCCTCCTATTGACAAGTTTTCTGTCTCTTGAACTCAAAATCAGAGCTCCCAGCTGCAAGTTTCTGACTTCCATTCTGCTCTATGTGCTATATTTGTTTAAATTATCATAAAAAAAAATTGACATTTTATAAACTAGAAGGATTGTAGTAAGGTCATGCAATGGGTATTTATAGTCTTGTTACTCTTTAGTCCCTGGTAGCAACTACCAAAAATAATCATGTAATGTGATATTATCACACTCCTACTAGTTACAGTGTGAATTAAATTAGCGAATTAAATTTCATGGTTGAAATTTTCACCATGGAAGCTCTGAAGAGATGCCAGAAGAAGGACAAAAGAGGACACTGAAACACAGATCTGAAAGCACAGACCATCCCACTGTCACTCGGTGTGAAGATTAGTGGCCCACCATGTCCCAGTGGAATTGCTTCACCATTTTCTGCTGCATTGGCAGGAAGAGAGCAAAGAAAATTAGCAAAGAAAGTGTCATTTGGATAGTAACAAGTAATATGCCTCCGAAAGTTCATCAACTCAGGCTATAATTCCACCTTAGATTATGATCATGTGAATAAACAGTTCCTTCTGGTCTCATGGATTAAAGACACCTCCAGCCAGACTCTCAGAGGAATGAGATGCTCACTGTGGGCAGTGAGGGGATGTTTCCAGCTCTGCTAGTTATATTCTGTGTGAGCTGCTTCTCCTTCCTTCCACAGCACAGTCCCCCACCCCCCATTTATTCCCTTTGCACATACAATAGCAGATATTCTTCCTCCTCCCTCCACGATACTGCATCATTTTGGTCTTATGTGGAAAGATGCAGCCAAGAGGCCAAAAGTTCATTCCAGAGCACAGAAGAAAATTATAAATTTATGGCAAGTCACCAAGTGTTATCCTACAAACTGAAGAAGGTGCAAAGCAGAGCCATCTGGCAGTCTCTCCTCCCTCCCTCTGAATCGCTGTCACATTTCAAAACCAGCCTGTGTTTTCCATCAAAATTGGGAAGCCATGGGCCACAGGCTGGGAAATATCTCTAGAGTAGGTGGAACAGGGGGCAGAAAGCTTGAATCCTTACTTGACGCTGCATTTTGTGGTGATTTACTTCCAATCTGCTGCTTGCCCTGCTCCTAGGAGAGGGAGAGGAGATGGCAGCTCATGGTAGCCACTCAGTCAGTCCTTTGGCTACAACCATAAATGCTGGAGTAATCAAGAGGCAGGACCAAACCCCAAAATTTTTTATGGGTCCTTCATTTCTCCAAGGTCATGAGACCAAAACAGTCATTCTACCCCTCCTTTGGGAATAAAATATCCTTTCCCCCAGCTCCACTCCAAAGCTGCAGCTATGCTGGCATTTTTGTAAACATTTTGTATTTTGCTGCATTTGAGTAAACAAGCTTCTGTCAAGAGACTCAGAGAAGCCTGAGCCCAAATTCAGCCCATTTGATGAAAAGAGAATTTTTCTCTGTGTAGGTATGTGATTGTTTAGGCTCCATCTGAAAAGAGTTCATGGATGCACACGGGTACCCATGACAACCCAGCACACAGAGGCCTGGATATTCTGCATGGGGATGGATGGGTTAGAACATCCACAATGACGAGGCTCTTCCAAATGAGGGGTGACAGCAAATCATTTCCATCTGTGATGTAAAAGAAAACCTTGGCATTTCATTCTACGTACTTGATCTCCTCTAAGAACTTTCCCATTTGTTCTATAAATAAATATGTTTTAGTTTGAGTGTGCCGTTCTCCCAGGTAAGTGAAGAAGACTTGTTCTCTTATCAAGCACAGAAAATGTGCTATTGGCTATAGGAGTGTCAACAAGGCAGTATTTGTACAGCACAGCAAACCCCAGGAAAGAAAAGAAAACAGAAAAATATACATAGAGTGGCTCCAAGTTTACTTTGTTTGCTGTTCCCATTCTGTCTGTTCATTTCTGTTACCAATCCAAAATTCTTAAATCTTTTGGGGTAAAATACTACCTTAACTAGCAAAACAAAACTACATTGTAATCACAGTTGTGACCGAACTATTTCAGTCTGCTTGGCGATCATTCCCTTCCATGGCTGAGAACTGCAATGTAGAGCCATTGTCTGAAGTGAAAAAACTGCCCAAGAACAGGATTATGCCCCCTTTTTATCCCCTATACTGTTGTGAGGCATCCTTTGAACAGTTCCTTGTGAGGATACAGTACATTGCAGCACGTACTTCCACGCAATTGCTTATGAGTCATGGACATGTCATGTCAATGTATATCTTAGTTCCATATCTCTTCCACAGAAGGATGACTTTTAAGACTTTTTTTGAACACAAGCCCTAAATTCTTGATCCAAGTACTATGCTTAATCAGGACTTGTTCTCATGTCACACTGCATCCCTGCATAAAAAGACAGAATGTGTCCTTTAAATACTACGGAAATACTACCTCTTACAAAGATGCATAAAATGCCACAGAATGCAGAGTGCACTTACATTTCTTTTATTTATGCTGAGATATTTGAACAGTTCTACTATTACCATTTATTTGATTGGGGCAGTTTTTACATATTCATGCTAATTCTCAGGCAAGTGCCTCAGTCCAATTTATGATGTAAGTTCTTTCTATTTTTTAAGCCATTCATGCAGGCTTTTCATTAAAGTAGAAGAGAATCTATAATGGATTCAATATGTAATGCAAAGATCAGCTTTGAAAATAGACCTATTTCTGCCTAAGTCATCAAATATTACATGTACATGAGTCTAAGTTCTGAGAAAGCCAGCTGAAATGAGAAGCTGCCTCTGAAGATGATGCTGTGGGTGCTGGGAATTAGAGAGATTTTCCATTTGTTCAAAGTCTCCTTTCTACTTCTGTACTCAGATCTTCCTTCTCAAATCTTTATAACCTCCTTTCCTATATACTGCAGCCTCTTTGCCACCTGTGCTTGTAAAACTCCCTGGTATCTTATTCTTTTGGCAGTCTTTTGTCCCCCATCACGCTTGTCTAAGGCATGAAACATACAATACGAGGCCTTCCAGTATTTCTGTAGCACCGGAACTGCTAACTGGCCCAAGTCTTTCATCTTCGTTTGGCAAAACTTCTACTGAAGTCTTTGGTTAAACAGTCAATGAGTGATTTTGCCTGATTTGGCCTTAAATGCTGTGTATATTAAAATGGGAAGAGAAGCAAAGAGATGCTGTCAGTTAGCATCCCAGTATTGAGTACAAAATTAAGAATCAAAGTCTTTTCTCAAATTAGAGCAGACATGAACTCCTAAGAATAGGGCAGAACCTACCAGCAAAACATACAAATGAGTTCTCAAAAGCTATTTCTATTAATAATGAGCCACCAGCCCATCTAGACAAGATTTTTAAGTTCCCTGGGACATTTACAGGCTAATAAGTGAATCAAATAGGGTAACAAGGAAACAAAGGAACAGAAATCTTCAAGGCATCAGCTACAGTAAATGGAAGCAAATGAGAAGATATTCACAGCAGTTTGCTGTGAAGGATCTGCCAAGGGCAGAAGGTAAAATCGAACTCTTCAGCAATGACATACATCTATTTGGACGTCTAGCAATGCACAGCCAAACCAAACAAACAAATTCTTGAAGAATCTGAGCAGATAATAACTTGGCCTACAGAATTTCAAGCCAAGTCAACATCACTGGTGAGCCAAACTAATGTTAATTATGCAGTTCTCTGGCATACTGCTAGAGGAGACCAAAAATCGCTCGATTCATATTTGACAAATAATTGATCTGACAACTTACTTGATTTATTTGGAACAGGGTATATAATGACTGACCTTCCTCCTTCCCATATTTATTTTCAGCTCATAGAGCTGCATAGATTACTTGTGAATAGATTCATTGAACATTTTATTGGATCGATTTTTCAAAGATGCTTATAGACAGCCAACGTTTTTTCCTTTTCATTTTCTTGCTCATGTCATGCCACTACACGGAGAGTTATGGATGGCCAGGAGCACAAGAATCAGAGCCTCGGGGAGCCCTCATCCTTCTCGGTTACAAACAACAGCAGCAAGCACCTCTTCATTAGCAGCTACGAGAGGACTTACAACACACCAGTGGCAACCCTGCCTCCATCCGTCAGGACCATTCCCCTTTTACCCTAGGAATACCCAAACCACTGCAACAGTCTTGCAAACAGGAGAAACTGTATATTCTTGCCTACTACTAGAGCCTGAAGTAGTCCAGTAACAGGGATTTTACAATGCCTAAAATTTTGTATTTATTTTTAATGTCACTCTGTGCAAAATCAGAACCATTCAAATGCTTTCTGTAAAGATATTTCAGTAAAAACTTTGCTCGTAAGGTGAGAATATGCCTATTGTTTAATCCCCCACATCTGTGCTGTATTTCTCCTGCTCTTCTTGTTGTCCTCAGTTCCTTTGCTACTGGCTCAGTAAAAAAGCAGAGCATAGTGCTACTGCTTGTTTAAATACATTTTTGGGGGAAAAAAGCAAGCCCTGTACAAAACCCTAACTAACAAGATTGCTGTAAACCCTGAGGAGCTGCAGCACTGCCTCTGTGAGTAGGTGGCCTGAGAAAATGACAGACAGGAAAGCACCAGGAACCTGAATTCTACTGCAGAGTTGGGGATCAAGCTCAGTTCAAGTGTAAACAAGTGTAACTCCATCCAAATCAGTAGCTGCGCCTGCTTTTCCCAGTAGGGTTTTCTGCCAAATGTGAATTCCAGCGGCACGTTTCTGCAGCCAAGGCTGGCCAACCTTCCAGAAGATACTGCTGCCAACAAGGAGGGACTGCACAGGGAAGCTTGGTTAGCCAAAAACTGCCATTTTGCAAACATTATTGTTTAGCACTGCTGTTATTGTTTCTCCTCATTGTAGGCTAGAAGTCTGTACTGCATGGGAAAGGCTCAAAATGATAAATTCCTATGCAGGTGACATGTTTACATGTCACATTTTACATCTTTGCTTTGCTGGGAGCAAGGCAAGGACCAGATCAGAAGCTGCGTTTCAGTACTCGGCAAGGTCCCCCGAGACTCCACTCTGAAGCCCTAACACAGCAGGTAGCAGGTACAGGTCATGTGGAAACTTGCAGAATGTGGAAAATCAAACAGCAGTACAAACCCAGCTCAAAATTGGTGAAGACCGTGCCATGCTCTTTTGTAAAGCGTTCTGTTCTGTGTGGTAGAGATTACAGTGACGTTAGGTCAAACCCTGAAGCAGATCAAAGCTCAGAGGCGCTGTTCTCACACACAGACCCTACTTCAAACAGAGAAATCAGAGAAGGGGAACAGGTGATAAAACATACTCCAAATGCCAAATTCATCCCGCAGCTACTGCTGAGCCAGATTAACTTGCCATGGCACGCAGGGAGCAACAGCATCACCAGAACAAGCAATCCAACTTCAGTGTCTGATACTGCTTCATCATGATGAAAGATGTTTGGCCTGTCTACCGTGTGTACTCCAATCAGAGATTCCTCACACTCTTACAGGAAGCCTACTCATCTTTCTTCCTAAAACAAATAATCTCTCAGGCTCATTGCAAACCACCAGTGACACTCAGTATTCCGGTCACTCCATGCAAGCCCACCTGGTATACTGTGTTTTAAATCCAAGCGCTGTTATGGCTATGCATTTGCACTAGCTCCATGGTAGAACACAATAGCTCTGTTCAGTAAGAAGTGAATCTAAATTCCAATCCTTGACTGATGAGGTTTATAGAACAGTGGTTTTTCTTACACTTTTATGCATCTTGAAACCACATCTGTCAAAACATGTTAACTAAACAATAAGATACTTAAGCACTCACTGCAATATCAAGAAGCTTTTTCTTCCTCCCATTTCACTGGTTACAAACCTTTTTGATCTTAAAGGGTGACAAAGGATCCCCACTGTCTGGTAATGTCTGAAAAACACTTATATCCTAGACAGTTTATCAATGTGTCATTTAGCTCAAGGAGATTATAAAACAGGATGAAGCCCATCAGCTCCAGAGGGACTTTCAGAAATCTGACAACAGCCCCACTTGGCTCATGGCTCACCTGCCCCCGCATCCCTGCAAAAAAGGATCCTACTAAGATTTCTACTCTGCTGCCGTATGGATGGAGCTGTGCAGTACATCCTTTGGATTGGCACTGGATGAAATCCCTGACCCTGCTTCCTGACGGTGTGAGGTGTGACCCCAGACCAAGAGGGACCAAGAAGCACATGGCACTTCAACAGCAAAGGGAAGCAAAATACTGGATCTGCTCCCAGGACTGCTGACATCACTTGCAGTTTCTGCAGAGACCTCAAGTCCTTTGTGAATATTTTTGCTATTGTTTTGGCTAAAGTCATTGATAAAAGTAGCATAGGTGTGAGTTCAAATCTACCTAAGCTGCCAGGTCTAAATAGTGTAATGATAAAAAGATAATTCCTGTAATCCTGTAAACATCTCTGATTTACCAGAGTCCAGCTCTCCTGTCTGTAGGTACTGCTCATACTTCCCCATTAGCCTCTCTAGCGAAGATCAAACTTGTATGTCTCATAACTCCTTGATGTGATTTATAAAGCTATCTAACTTGTTTTCTTCCTAGCTTATCTCATGTAACCTATTTGTCTTTTTATTACAGCATCTTATCTGCCCCTTATTTGCTGTAGCTATTTATCAAAGACTTACAGTAATACCTATTCCTCCAACATTATTGATGTGGATGCCTGCACAGCCAAAGCCCAGGCTGGCTGTAGTGCTGCAAGGGTGACAAAGCCCAGGCTGTGGAGCAGCAGCAGCACTGACCAGCAGTCCTGCAGGGTGACTTCACAGCCCTCCCTCCTCAGCTGTGCTTGCAGGTGACTTCACTGGCCTCAGGTGGGACATCCCACCTGCCCTGTGCACTCTGAGGGCAGGGGATGCCCCAGCGTGGCTGTGCACCCCGACTGAGGTGAGGCCACAGCTCACACCCACCCGCTGTTTGCTGCAGCTCATCAGAGAGCATTCCGACTTTTGGGGACTGACTCACACTCTCTGCCTTAGCTTGTCTATGGTGAATGAGTTATACTGGTATTTTGCTGCACAACAAAAGATGTACAAGTCTGAGATCATACAGGTTGTAGAGCCCTCTAGAGATGTGCTTGGTTTTATAATTCAATTGCCAATACCAATACTATTGCTGCCCAAGTCGTGGTTATTTTCAATCAAATACCTCAGCCAGCGACAGCTCTTTTCTGTTGGTTTTGAGTCTGATTTGTTACTTAACATCAGCTTTAAAAAGCTAATGAAAAGCAAAATAATGACAAAAATATTGTTCTTTAATATTCAAAAAAGGCAATAGGAAAAATGCTTGATAGGATGCATGTATATTTATATATGTGTGCACATATCTGGGGGGGAGAGAGATGTTTTAAGGTGTGTGGTCAGTAAAGATCTGCCAGGTATGAGCTCTTCCAGGCAGAAGGGCTTTGTGGTGTGCCCTGGGAATGCAAAGCACTCCTTCAGAGCCATATTCTGTGTATTTATATCTGCATTTGAAAGTTGATGTCTTCTCATGATGGGGCCGGGTCTCTGGGGCAGGGGCTGCTGTACGTGCTGCCCGCTATGGATTTATAACAAAACTCTCTCCTATTAGTGGCTGCTTTGTGCTCTGAAGCTAGGGAGGTTTTTTCAATGGACACACACACCTCTAAGTATACTTTAAGCATACTTCTTACAAATTACTTCTATTAATTAAATCTTCTCTAATAGTATGATAAGTAAAGATAAGTAAATGCCTTTTCCCATGAACGTTACTATATGTAGATAGACTAAAATCTTGTTAATTTAATACTTCCATGTCCTTTTATCTTTTAAAGCAGAAAATACGAAGAAAATTTACTTTAAATTCTGATTTATACATCAGCTCTGACTAGTTTTCTTCAGAACCAGCTAGTCTTGACCTTCTCACCCTGTCTTCACACAGAAATTTATCTAATCATTAACAATCCAATTCTCATTTACGAGATCTACCAGATGCAAAAAAATCTTAAAATGGGCAAGTGACATGCATGAGAGGAATGATGAGAAAGAAAATGAGGTGTGAGGTTTATAAGTAAAGAAAGATACAAAAGAGGTACAGGGAGAAAAGTGGGTGAGAGTAGAAGTGCTTTATTAGTTGTAAAAGCTTTATTAGCTTTTTCCAGCTCAGGCATTGAGTAGCAGACAGGAGAGCACATCAGCTGGCCAGGAAAGCTGGCACTAGTCCTGTGCCCTCTGGGAAATGCAAGTTCCCCAACCAGAGAATTAGGAGCCTTTTGCTGAAAGGAAGAGGAATCAGACTGAACTGGGACACTGGAGGAAGGATCCTGCTGGACTTGGGAGAGGCCGGGGGCCGAAACTAGAAGGGGGATGTCAGGACCTACAAGATGGTCTCCTTTAAATCCTCCACAAAGGCTTCCTCATGCACCAGTTAAGCCCACAAAAATTGAGATATCAGAGAGATGTGGATGGCAGGGCAAGAGGAGAGGTCAAGCCTGAACAAGGGGAAAAAAAAGGCACCATTTTATCTGCAGGAGAAAAGCAGTAGGATGCTTCAGGTACTGAGTGACCTGAACGATGAATACAATAAGCATTACAAAGTCCACAGTAAGAAGGAAGAATAATTTCTTCTTTTCAAAATCAAATTCAAGTAGAAGCAGCCTTAGTAAAAGCCACCTTATATAAATTAACCCAATTCTTTCATAGATCACAACGACTGGCTGGGCCAGAGGACCTTCATTGTCTGCAGCTGCCTCCCAGCTGTGGTGCTCTGGCTGCACCGCGCACGGGTGCGCGCGCGGCAGAACCGCACCAGAGCAGTGCAGCGGGAAGACAAGGGCTGTCTGCAACACTCACCAGCTGCCTTCTGCCTCCTGAAAGGAAAATGAGGGTCAGATCATCTGAGATTGGCTCATTTGGTCAGAGCATGGTGCTAGTAATGCCCAAGTTGTGGGTTTGATTCTCATATGGGCCATTCAGAGTTGGACTCCATGATCCCCGTGGGTCTCTTCCAATTCAGAATACGCTGTGATTCTGTGATCTAATTAGCTCGCACTAACTTAGTATAGATTGAGAACAAGGGAGGGAGGTGACTTAAGACATGCCTATTTCTGTGTGATCACTGAGCAACCCTGGACGAGCAGGAGGGCAGCAGAGGTCTTCCTTTTTGCAGCAGCAAAGCCCTGGTGTGCCCACCCCAGGGTCCACGCTGCGCTCCCCACCGGTCTGTGCCACCCGGAGTGCCCAGCGCTGCCAGGGCAGGCACCACCACACTGCACACTGTGCTGGAAGGTCACTGAAACCACAGAACGGGCTGCAACTAAGAAATTACCTACCAACTCAAACAGCTGAGGAACCTGGAGGAGAACCAGGAGTATCATACCTCTGTATGGTAGATGTGAATGCTGATGATTTCAAGGCTTTCTTTTGAGCAATAATCGCCGTCAACAGGTCTACAGTAGATGGACAACAATTAAGACCTATGATGAAAGTAACTATCACCATCTGCATAAAGGGAAAGAAAATAGAGAAACTGAGTCTCAAGGGTACTTGAGTAAGTCTGGTCTCTGTGATTGCTTCAGTCAACTAGTTCCCGAGGTAAACAGCCTGTAGGCCATTACACAGAACTAGTCAGGGGCATCACTAGGAATTCACCTTGGAGAAGTCATAGAGAGGCACAGAAAAACTGGAAAGTGACAGTGCTCATGCTGAACACGGGGGAGGATGGCAGAGTGAGGAATGAAAGGGCAGTCAAGAATGCTGAAACAAATAAACAAGTGATTTGTAAGGCCAGGGAGGACATGAAGGAGATGAACAGCACTGCACATGAATCTGTCATGTAAAAATAATGTCAAAACAATGTAATTTCATTTTGCAACAAGGTAGCAGACCTTGTGGTGAAGGGAGAAGGGCGAATGTCATACTTAACCTACCAAGTCTCTGACACTGTTTCTGATATTTTTATATAAACTATGGATACACAATGTAGATTAAACTTCTGTAGGAGGATGCAAGAGAGACAGGGTGACCTAAGCCAGGGAGGAGTTATTGATTGTTTACTGCTCAAAATGGAAGGATGCACAAAACAAAGGTATTCCCTGGGGACTTGTCCTGAGCCAGCTCTGTTCAATGCCACATCACTGTGACCTGGAAGGTAGGATATAGAGTACTCTCAGTACATTTTCAAATGTCCCCCAGCCAGAGGGGACTGCAAATGTGTGGGAGGACAGCATCAGAATTGCAAATGGTCCCACCAAGCTGGGGAACTAGCACAAACAAGAGGGTGCATTTCAGTAAGAGCCTGCAAAAATACTCCACTGCAGAAATACAAGATGGAGGAAAATTGGTTAGTTGGAAGTTCTTTAGGAAAGAATCTAAGAAATATAGTAAATTATACTGAGTGGCAATCAAGAATGTCACCATTTTGAAAGAGACAGGCATGCATAAATAAAGGGATAGTCTGCAAGTTGTTCAGTTTGTTGGGGAAGCTTAGCAGTGTGGGGCACTGTCCTTCAGGAGGGACCTGGACCACTTGGTAAGGGTCTGAAGGAGAGCAGTGGGAAAGGTCAAAGCCAGGGAAAGAGGCCTACATGGAACTGTGAATGAGTATTTTTATTTAGCCTAATGCTAAATAAAAGCTAGCTAGCAAGCTAGGTCTGGTGAAAAGACACAAGGAATCAAATGCTTTCTGTGTCCACAGCTGACAGAATAGGAAGCAGTGTGGAACCCAGCATCCCCAGCCCTGCACAAAAAGAAGTAGCACAGCCAGTTTGTACAGGCACTGCAAATGAGGGGTTTTATTAGAGGAAAAAAAAAATCAAACCCACTGGATTACTCTGAAACCAGGTTAGCATGGGCTCACATAACTACTTCAGTAATCAATCCTATGATGAGAAAGGCATAGTCAAGATCAACATACAATGATCAAGGGGTGCTAACCACTGAATGCTTGAGTTCAAGGTGTGCCAGTCAATCAAGATGAAAAAAAAAAAGTCAAACAAATCCTACTTCAAGGATAAAAAACCTCCATGATTTGTATGTTCAGGTGATTGCAATATTATAAGAGAAGTCATTACATTGAATATTCATAGACTGCCTTAGGCAATGCCTTAAAGTGATGAGAGAAATCTCTGACTGCCCAGCAATATAATTCTATTTGTTCCTAATTGAAATTTAGGATCAAACAAGCTTGTGTAATTGTCCTTAAAATGCTCCCTTCCTGCACATTTATCCTGTTCAACCTCACCTCTGACTGTCTACCCGTGTTTCTTGGGCACTGCTTTTGTGTTAGCTGCACAGAGCCTACTCCAAAACCTCCCAAGGAAGCTCCTTAAAGCAGAGGCAGTGCCAAGGAGCCCTTCATCACCATCCCAAACCCTCCAGCTCCTGTAAACCACTTTGAGAGTCATGACTCTTGAGCTGAAGCACACCAGCACAGCACTGCAGCCACCAGGACCCCTCTGGATCCAGCAAAGGGCAAGGCCCGTGGCCAGAGCAACCTGCTTGGATCCAGCACAGGCACCGCCAGTCTGGAGCAGAACATCAAGAGACAACAGTGACAACTCATTTCTAGCAACCCACCCCCACTGCCTGGTTCACAGCCACCCTGCTTTTTGTGGTTTATAGCCATAATGACAATATTCATCCTGACAAACTCCCACATCTCATTCTGACAGTATGCACAGCACTGTAAAATTAATGAATTAGCAGGAAGAGAAAACTACTCATTTGGAAGAAGACTTTTGGAGCAATATAAAGCTGCAGGAAACCTGCCTGATTTGTCTTTTGGCAAGTTCTGCTACTAGCTTTAAATTAACACTGCAAGTGCTCTCAACTGATTCACTACAAGAACGAGTCAAGTGAACCTGAGCACACCTGTAATTACACATTGAAGTTACACAGACCTCAGTTTTCTGTCTTGGAACAAATTAGGTTTATTTTTAGGTTTTTGTCTTCACCTGAATCCAAAGCTACAGCTACAGCTTTGTAATGTTAAACTCAAAGGTCAAAATCGGAAGAAAATTATTGCAGCAGCTGTTTTGAAGTGAAGCATGCATTTTACAGAGATCTGCTGGTAATGTTTTGTTCTGCTTATTTTTCTTTCACAATTCTCTGTGCAAAGAGACTCTTTTGACAGTGGCATTGTATTCTGCAAGTGCTGGCTAGGAACAACTTCTCCAGCTTACACAAGGTTTTTAAAACTACTTTTTCATATTATCTTCATCCCTCCCATGTCAACTTAGCAGTGATTGAGAAAGGCTAATTGGGGTTTTTGGGTTTACTTTACATCTTGAGAGTAATAATGTGGATCTATTTGTTTTGTAAGATTAGGTGGTGTAAGAGCTAAGGAAATTTTTACCTTATTATAGCTTCTGTGTTCAAGTTAATATATGATGAAGAGAAGAAAACTTAAAAATGTGGCAAAGTTTTGTGGAAATCTAAGAACTTTCAAAACTATATATAAACTATGTAAACTTTTAGAACTATATAAGGCATCCCATATGCTTGCTACTCTTGCCAAGAGCAATCTGGAAATCAAAGTCAACAAAAGCTCTCACCCCAAGTTATCCATGTCTCAGTCACTATCAAAACCTCTGAAACATGTCAAATCTTACAGTCAGCTCTAATTAAGAGTATTTTGGTGACAGGATTTAATTCCTCCTAATCTTGATAGCATTGTACCTACATTTTCTCTCAGCTTTTCTTTATGTGTCAGACTTTGCAGTTTCCCCTACCAGGCCCACGGTCCCCATTCCCAGACCCTGCTGTCCCTTGTGGTACTCTTCTGGAGGCTGGCATCCACCAGAGACACTCAGAGCAGCCTTCAGATGTTTTTATTTCCCTTGAAAGGCCTACCCAGTGCTAGAGCAGCAGAAAGGCAGTCCTGTCAATGGCTTCAGCAGCGTCTCCATTAGCAAGGTCAGCTGGAGTGGGATCAGGGGACCAAAGCAGCAGGCACCAAGACCCTTCATCTCTCCAGCACGTGGGGTGTTGCAGCCTCTGGGACCGGCTGGCTACAACATTTCCATGGCGAAGAGACAGGAAGGGTTTTTGCATGGGGATTCCACGGAGCAGTTTATCCACAGACCCTGAAAGGACCCCAGAGGCAAAGACCAAGACAAGGAGCAGTCCCAGGTTTATATATGGGGGTGGGACGTTTATCAGGGACCAGTGGGCTGAGGGCACAATGGGGAAACAGCGAGGGAGGGAAAAGGGAACATGGGCCAGTGGGAAGTGGGGAAGGGAGAACCCTCTGGATCAGAGGCATGTGAGGTAGAAAGGGGGCAGGAAGGCCAACAGGGACAGTGGAACTGAGGTACATTAACACAATGAACAGAACATCTTGGGAGAGGTCCCAGCCATGCCAGCCCAGGGGGGCACCCAGAGCCCCTCCCTGCAGGGGACCACCGCAGCCCTCCCTGCACCAGCCCACCGGCCACCACAGTGGGGATCGTGGGTTTAATTTGGATTAGATTGATCTTGATCTTTCCTCAGGGAATCAAAACTTTCTGAGGAAAAAAAGCATTGGGTCCACTCTAAAATAATCTTGTGGTCCACGGTGCGGTTCAGACCCCAGTGTACTGTTAAACACTAGGCACCATCAGATGGTCAACATCAAATCCAGTCACTGCCCTACCTAAACCACTGTGTCAAAGGCCTACCTTCCTCACTCCTGTGTCCCAAATCATTGGAAAGTTTCTTAAGGTAACTGGAGGAATGTTGCAGATGCCTTGAAATTGGGTTATCATGCAAATCTAACAATCTCAGTTATGAAGTGCCTTAATTATGCCCCACTATCTTCATTACATAGGTCTAATTCCCATTTGAAATGCATCCAGTTCCCAGCGCAACCATTACATTTGATTACCATAAGATTTTTAGGAAAGGGTATCATTGCTGACTCACAGAAGTCTTCCTTAGCTATTTCAGCCATGCTTGATTAAAGGAGCAGTGCAAATTCCCCTTCTCTGTGCATTACAAACTTCGTCTGCTTCCACTTGGTTGCAAAGTTGAGATCTAAAAAAGACAAAAACCCCAAGGCTGATACAAAGAAACACCCTGACTTATAATCTCAGGGTATGAAGAAGTAAATTTCCAGCATAGTGAGCAACCCACCTAGCTGCAGTTTTTATGTGTTAAAACTCCCTGTACACCACGCAGAAAATTTGCCCCTAAGCATTTTAAAAAATTTTTTCCCCCATCTTACAAACTGCCAGAATACTAAAGTGATGTTTAGAAAATCACTCTCCCTGGTAAAAATTCACTATCTGATATCCAAACATAAGCTTGAAACACAGAGGCCAGATCCAGCCCTTTAATTCGGAGTAGGTAGGGATTTTCTGACAAAACATGTTCTGTCAGAAAATGTCAATTAATCAAACTTCCCCAAGAAGGGAGACTTTCCTCTCTTTCATTAAAATGTTATCTGAAAAGTGTCTGACAGCCAGCATGGACAAAGCAGGCTCCTTTCCTGCCTAATTCCCAGCAGAAATTGGACCAGAAGATGTGGGGCACCTGGCTGAGACTGTCCTTGCCAGGAGCCCACCCGGCCTCCCATTTTCCCATGTGTGATGTTTATGGAGTAATTAACCATTTAGTGGCCCCAAGGGCCCACAGGAGCAGCCCAGTGGTTCTGGCACCCTTGGAGGAGCAGCAAATTAGAAGGATGCCTCCTCTCCAGCCCTAATTACAAACCACCAGGACTGGATGCTTGATAGTGGTGTCCTGGCACACGGCTCAGTCCTAATGTTCTCAGTTAACACACTGAAATTTCCTTAAGTCACTGTGAGCTTTGACTAAGTACAGAGGGGAGCTTTGGACTATGGCAAGTTATTTAAGGATAGTAAATAATAGGGATTTGTCATCTCCTCTGCAAGACATGAGAAAGGCTATCTGCCAATCTGCCCCACTTGCAGCGCTATCAGCATCCCACTCCCTTCACAGACTTTGGCCAATACATCACAGACTGATGCTCGTGGTTGAAATTCATTACAAGAGATATGTCTGGGTGACTGCTTCTGCAGGAATGAGATTTTCTTCTGGAAACTGTGAGCTGATAAAAATTCCCATTGTAAATATCAAGGTTGCTTGAAATTTTTCCTTCTAATTTTCTTCTATGAATGTGTTGGGGGATTTTTGTGAAGGATGTTTAAGGAACGGACCACAGAACAGAGAATGGCAGAAATGTGGGGGCTTTTCCTCCTGAAGCTGTCCCTTTTTTATGGAAATGTTGAAAACATTTTAATTTTCTCCAGTTCTGAACTAAAAATATTTATTTTTGCATCTTCTAAGGCATCTACAAGAAATCAAAAATTTTATTCCAAAATATGATCATTTACTGGCCTACCAAAGCAGGCCAGTGTTTCCCAAAGTAATGAATAGCAGCCTGTTACTCACAGCTGCGCTTTTCAGCCCTGCTCAGCATATTCTACACAGCAAAAAGAGAGAAAGATGTGTAAAACTATTGATCTGCTGCTTGAATGCAGTGATATTCTGAATTTACAGAACAAAAGCACAAGCCCAACACTTGAAATTTCTGCATGTTCCCAAGACTAGCACATTACGAGCATGGCTAATGGGGAATTGCTCACGGTACCCCAAATTTAGTTATTTTCCCGAGAAACAAAACCTGCCTTGGTCCTGTTGCAGGTTATAAACAGGGCAGCCAAACTGGCTGTCAATTAATGTTCAGCTTGGGAGGTTTTATTATGGCCATAAAGACATACACTGTGGCCACTGCACTCACACACTTGAATCAAACAGGAATGATATACAGTCAGAGCCAGCCTGAAATAATGCCTTGCTAGTAATCTAGCTACATTATTTTAATTCTCTCTAATTCTCTGTGCTTGTGGAAATCCCACAAGACAAAATCTAAATAAATGAATCATAATTATAAATGTTGTTTATGTAATTGGTAAATGGTGCAGAGATAAGTGAGCACTGCTTATTCCTACACAAATACAAATTAAATCCGGACACTGCATCAGAGATGTACCCTATAGTACTCCAAATTGAACAAGATTCAAAGACGAAAAGCTCAGCCCACTACTGTGCTTTGTCGCTCTTTCTGTCTTACCAAACCTTCATATCTAAGCACGCCCATACACCATGGGTCCCAAACTGGAATTATGGATCAGATATTTTTAAGAAAACACAAGAAGCACGTTTTTCATATCCCACGTGCAAAAGGAAAGGGCGAGATAATCCATCAGCAAACTAACCCCTTATCAGGATCACAGGCAGTCCCATCACTGCTATGACAGCAAGCTCAGCTGCGAGCCAAATGCCTGGAAAAGGCCAGCCAAAAATCCATCAGTAAAATCTCATTTATCAGTGCTAAAGGAAAAACCAGCGCTGCCATGTGAGGCTGGCACTGGCAGGGCTGGCCGGCCCCTCTCAGCCCAGGCCAGGCTCCAGAGCAAGGGCAGCCTGCAGGGCTCGGCAGGGAGCTGGAAACAGCCAGGCTCCCATTCAAAACAAAACCTATTTAAGCAGAAATACCAGCGCAGGGCACAGTGATCTGCCAAGCTCAGAGGTGAGCGTGTGTCCCGAGTCACTTGGAGCCTCCTCCAGCGAGAAGCCACAATGCATTCATTTTTGTATTTTACCAAACGAACTTTAGAAATTCAGAAGATGGGATTTTTTAGGTGGAGAAGACTACAGACAAGCTTTTGAGCACATCCTAGCTTTTACTTTCAACTCTGTATTCCAATGAAGCCTAGAGCATCTGTACCTTTCTCTAAAAACATCTTTTTTAGGCACTCCAGTGCCAGTGGAGGCGCTGGATTGACAGCTCCAGAGATTCATTCTGCTGTTTACCCACTGAACAGGCAGCACAAACTTTGCTGAGCCTGCCCGACCAATGTGCCTTTGGCACCTATTAAAAAATTTACCACCCTCCAAGAGATGGTATGCACTGCAGAGGGAAGCAGGCCAGGTGCCTCAGCTGGCAGCTGCCCTCCTCCCTCACCGCACTGACCACGCCACTCCAGGCTGTATCCCAGGGCTGAGCACCACAGGAGCACACAACAGCCATGCAAACTCAGAATTCTTCATTTTCAGCAAGTACCCACATCTAGCCTCTTAAACCTGATGCCAGACAATTTGCCTGAGGGATCTCAGACACAGCAGATTCTCGAAGGTGCTGCTCCTTATTCCAGCAGCAGCCTGGCAGTCGCTACAGAAGCATGACAGTGATGCAGGAGCCACAGAGCAGGAGATGGAAGTCTGCTGTTTAAATATCTTCTGTACACTGTGTAAGCAGATTCAAGCTCATCTTCCTCAAATTGCTTTACTAACCACATTAACCTCTGGGACTCGCCTTTGTTTCCTGGGGTGAGCGAGTAATAACTCAGGGATACAGCAGTAATGGCTGAGCTCACTTTCAGTGAGTACTGTATGAGACGACATGGGAAGCTGAGGTTTCCAGAAATGATGTATTATTAGTGCTGCATCTGAAATAACCCAGTAATTGCTTAATGCTTTATATTTACATAGGCTGTACATTATGTTTGCTCTGAGAGACGGAAGATAAAGCTAAGCAGGAGAGGAGTTTGCAATAAACCTACAGTAAGCAATAAAGAGCTATAAATGGTAATCTGTCAATAGCATCAGCTTCAGGAAGGGCTTGATTTAGAAAAGAGGAGCATCCTCAGCTCCCAACAGATCTAAACCAGCCCAAACTGATGTAATAACAAGCAGGACTGAGTCATTCCTGAAGAATGAGCTATTAAATGTAAACATACATAAAATCTTATTTGAAAGATCATACTCACTATTAACAAGGGGAAAAATGATCTTCCAGATAAGGCACTGGTGTGCTGGGACTCTGCAGTGGAGCTCCAGGTCTGCCTCAGATTCCTTGCTTCATCCTCAGTGACTTCCTCAACAACCCTGTTCCTCTCATCTCTACCCTCACAATGGGGACCATTGCTCCCCTTCCTTCCCTGCACTGGGCTTTGCCATCTTTCTGTGAGCATGTACAGTTCCCATGTAAAAGGAGGTCCCCCCCAGGCCAGCTGTGAAGTAAACAGTGATTCATAATATTAATTTTTGAGATTTATTTTTCCTTTCCTTTCTTTCCTTTCTTCCTTTTTTTCCCCCCTTTCTTTCTTTTCTTTCTTTCCTTCTCTCTCTCAGTAATTGCTTCCTACAAATACCATACATCACAATAATATTCTGTCAGAGTGGGTTGGATTTATGTGGTGGGAGAAAGGGGCAAGGACCCATTTTATTTGATTTCTATAGCAAATGTATAACTCTACAGAGTTCACCATATTCACTAAGGAACTGATGCTAAGGAAGTTTGGCCTCTTCCAAGTTTGCTGGTTGCATTTAAACTTCTGTACCTGCAAAAAGGAAAACCGTCATGCACACCAACTTGTGGGTGCTCATCTGTTTTTGAGAACAAAAACTTCTGCAGATTTAAATAGCAAAACTGCCTGGCCTGAGAAACAAACAGCCAAACCCTTGTGAGTAAGCAAGTACGTGCATTTGTGTGCAGCACGATTTGACTACAAACTCGAAAGGGCAGTGGGTAACCAAAGTTTGTAACCTACTTGTTTTTCCAGGCCTTCAGTCTTCAATTTATGTTACACTGAATGCAAAATGGAAGAACTCTTACGTGTGTAGGCTGAAGAACCTGAAATCAGCTGTAACAGGTAAAAACCATGAGGCCAGGAATTTTAAAAGCACGTGCAATGTGGGAAAAACCTACTGCGAAAGGACTCTGCCTGAAGCAGCAGCTGTGGTGGAGCGTGTGGGGATGGCGGTGCGATGAGGAGCGCTGCCCAGCCTCCCAGCAGCTGGAAGGGGTGTGGCTCTGTACTGAGGAGCGGGCAGCTCTGAGGCACAGGAGAACCGGGAGCTATACAGGCTCTGGGGGTATCACACAAGCATTACCTGGTGGCGCGGCTCGACGGGTCAGCCCGCCGGATCGCAGGGGAGAGCCCTCGGCCGTGCACTCCCGGAGCACCGGCCGGGAACTCCTCAGGAGCGAGGGGAACGGGGCCTCTGAGGAGCCGCGCCGCCGTCAGGGGAACCCGCGGGAGCTGCCGTGGGGGATGCGCGCCGGGGACGGTGAGGACACAGGGGCAGCACCCGGTGCAGGCTCCAGCAGCAACCGCACTGCTACCGTGAGTCTACGGACCGAGTCTCTTCCGGAATGGCTGTGCAAGGGCTTAAAGAGGGGAAGTGCAAGGGGAGGTGCACAGTGAACAACCAAACATGTAACAGCGTAGGAGGGTCCGGGGTGAAACTGACATAAATGGAGCCAATTCTGAGGGCCTAAGGAGGAGGGATTACATTGAAAACCAATGGGGTACCGAGGGTGGGAGAACATTCTGGAACAGGGGACGGCACAACAGGGAGACGGACGGGAGAAAGGCGGGGTGTATAGCCAGGGGATGAAGCAACCAGGAACAGGGGGAAACGGGGAACAAACCGTTCTTAAAGATTACGAAAGATTCAACTCAGGAACCGAAAACTGCGCCACAACGGGATTACGATGTTATACATATTGCAGCCTACTGTGGGTAAAAAGAAAGAAAAATAAGAAAGAAAGGAAAAACCCAACCAAAGATAATTCACTCAATTTACATACAGTTGTGTCTTGCACGTAAAATACAAGATTCGGCTATTCCCAGCTTCTTCCTATACCAAGGGAAAAGCTGCTTGATTGGCACAGGGGTAAGCAGCAACCAGAGCAGGAGAAGCCATGGTAAAGAGTCGGGGTAGGAGGGAGCGAAGGGCGCGGATCCAAGGTTATGGAATCCAGGCAGGTCTCCCATTAACACGACAACTGCCTCGCAAGGGTCTGCTGCCTGTACAAACTGCACCGGCCAGCATGGCAACATCCAAAATACACCAGCACCAGCAGGGCGCCAGGGCACAGACAACCCCTGCCTCACCTGCTCAGGGATTATCTCAAGGTACAAACATCCATGCAAAAAATTATAAAAAATAATTTTAGTCCCAGCCCTTGCAGGGAATCTCTCCCTGACATGGTCTCCCCGCGTCTCTGCACCCCTCATCCAGCGGACTGGGCTAGTGGGACTGGGGGCAGTGGTCTCACACTGCCCCACTGCTGCCCAAGCTTCCCGTGGGGACCAGCCACCAATGACACCAGCCTGCCAGGCCACTGCCAGCTCAGGCTTTCTGCACTCAGACAGTCTCTGAGCTGAAATCCAAAGATACACAGGGCTTTGGTAGAATGACACAGGAGCCATAGTCCTGACATCCGGGACACCAGACACTGGGGCAGGGGTCATAGCCTAACTGTGAAGTAGAACACTCCCTTCCCAGTGCCATTGCTTCTCTACACCTTTTTGATAATTCACATAAATGATGATGTCTACAAAATAGCCAGGGGAGGTGACAGGATCCCCTTCCATGTGACCATGTGAAGCATTTACACAGTGACAGTGGCCTACACCACAAAAGGTAAGAAACCCAGGAGGAGATGCCACCATACCTGGCTGCTGAGAGAGCTTTATGAAAATTGTGGGAAGAAAGAACTGATTAGCAGAGAGTGGTAGGAGCAGATGAACTTTTTAAAAAGGAAGATCTCCATTTTATGCCCATGGCACCTCAATAACAAGCAGAAGAAGAAATATAGAAAGCATGTGAGACTGATGAGGAATTATTTGAAAATTCATAGAGCAGGACTGGGCATTTAGTTACAATGACTGAACAAGAAATGTGTTACTGCTCCCTCCAAGGAGTTCCTGCAAAAAAGAAGCCTCCTCAGCTCCAGTGTGCCTTTGCTGGGGCAGGGATTCCTGCAGGGTTGCAGACAGAAGTAGGAATGTTTCAAGGTGTAGCAGCACCTCAGAGAAAGGTGCCTGCATCTCCCGAGGCAGGAGCTGTGAATGCCATCCAATGTTCAGGGAATGATAGAGAGATCACACTCGCCTGAACAATTAACCAAAATCAATCTGGGCCCTAATAAAATGTATCCTTTTATGGACTAACCCAACCCACACAGAGCAAAGACCTCACTGACATCAGGTGGAAACAGTGGAGTCCCAGGTGACACTTGGCAGAGACAAATGAAGGAATGTTTGCACAAAACACCCTTTAGGGGGACAGTCAGCAGGAGTCCCAGGTGAGACAGAAATGGCAATATTGAAAAGCTGCCTTCCCATTGCCTTTGGAGCCTGTCACAAGACTTCCTGGCCATGGACAGCACTGGAAAGGCTGGAGAATGCGGCCAGCAATTTTTATCTTTCTGACAAAAACCACAAGCCCACCCCACACGTGAAAGCTGTGCAACAAGATACTATTACAATAGCTTGCAGGGAAAATCTTGCAGTTGGTCAGTCCAACCATGGAGCTGAGTAGCTTGAGAAGTCTGAATACATTTAATTTATTATTTTCACCATGGAAATGCTCAACAAAACTGACCTTTTCAGTTTCAATAAATCTGGATTTTCCTGTAGGTCCCTTGTCAGCCACTGCAATAATAAGTGGGAGTGCTAAAGCTCGGAATTATTAAAAACTGAAAAAAATTAAAATGGTGTCCCAGCCCCACTGTTGCTGAGCTGGATCTTACTGCATTCACTCTGCTGGCAGAGCTGTACTGTCCTTCAAACATTTCAGAAAATACAATTCCGTCTGTGATTTTGCTGATGCAAATCTGGAGGATCTGCTAACTTCTTGCTGGGTCGCACTCAGAGCAGGATATGGCCATTGCATCTCTGCTGACATGCTGCAGCTCCTTCCACCTGGGGCAGGCCACTTCTGGGGATTCATGGGTACTGCTGCGTACCCTGGTGTGTTTATCCTTCCTCATCAAGGTCTTCATTTACCTGTTCCTAAGAGTCAGTGTTCTGGCACCAAGGAAGGTGCTTCTTTCTTTGCCCTCCAAGATGCTGCTTCCCTCTGGTTGGCCAGGCCAAGGATGGACAAGGGTACAGGTGGATGCAGGATGGGGGAAATGGAAAGGGGAATGGGCAGACACTCATAGAATTATTTCACACCCCAAAGTTTCTTATGTTTTTTACCAAGGAGTTTTGGTATATCCTTCAGACTATGATCAGTCTCAAGAATAACAGCTATAAAACATGGCTGGAAAAATATTGATGTCTATTTAGATATATGCATTGTTAAGTATCCATCATTTGGCAGCAGTTGAAGAAAGAAATTATTTCTTCTTTGTGTTTAACTTTCTCCAGTGTCTGTATTCAGGAAGATATCCTCAAGAGTCATGGAATTCAGGCATTCACATCTCAGTCAATGCTTCTGGGACTAGGTAGTTTTGAAGTATCCAAATCTACATTTCACATGTCACTTTTTTAGCAAAATATAGATATGGGTAGACAAAATGTGAAACAGAGCAGCTTTTAATAAACACCTTGGGTTCCAGCAAACCACATTGTTAACAACATCTACAACCACCTTCCAGCATGTCCCTGTCCTCCCCCTGCTGCACGCTGTATTAACTCCAAAGGCTGTATTTTCTCTTGAGATTCAAAATGGGCTGTTAACATGCCAGTTGTTAACACTGTGCTCGACTCAGATGTTTCACATGTCAGACAGACAACACCTGGCTAAAAGCAGGAGCGACCTCGAGCGAGGCTGCGGTGGGGGCGGAGGCCGTGTGGCCGCAGGTGGCACAGGGGACACGGCCCTGCCCCGGCTGGCCCCCGGCACTGCCGGTGCCTGCCGTCCCCATCCGCCGCACACACGGGGCTGCACTGAATCGGGGCTGGCATTGCCCTCCTCTCGTGAAGTACTGGCTGTGACTGCAGGGTGTTGCAGCGACAAGATCGGCCATTGCCAAGCAGAGGTGATGCCATTTCCATCTGAAGTGTGCTTCCAAGCAGGCTTCCAGGCATGCTGCTTGCTTGTCTAAAAGAAAGACGCAAAACCGAGCTAAACCCTTTTCCTTGGCAGGTTTACAGATCCTTTGCACTTTCCAAAATACAACATCATGCGAGTATCAGTGCTCACATCACTTTCTTTCCTTTGGCTATTATGACAGAAGTTTTGGGTCTCTCTGTTCCCACAGTGGAATTAGCCCCTGGAGGCCCAACCTCAGCTGAACCTTATTCAGTATTTGTTGGCTGCTGCAGAAGTGCAGAACGTGCTGCTCAGTAATGAGTTCACAGCTTTTGGTGCCTCCCTGCTGTTCCTTGTACCGAGGCATGAAAGGAGAAATACCCATGTTCTGCTCCCAGGTACCATGGACTGCCTGGTGGTGGAGCAGTGCTTTGTCCAGATTCCTCATCTCTTCCCAATAGCTCCCAATGTGCAGGGGTCCCAGTCCTCTTCTGGTTGGGCATGCCCAGCTCCTGGAGAAAACCTGGCTGGAACAGAGGGCAGGCAGAGCCAAGACCCCCAATAGGTGCTTGCACATGGGGAACTGCTGAAAGCTTCTGCTCCACCGAGTTTCCTTAAGCTCAGCCTCTGCTTCGACACAATATTTTTTCCTTGACAGCTTGAGAAAAATAACTTCAGTTATTCTGAAGGCTATCGAAAGTAAAAGCCAACAAAAATAAAATCCCTCATCCTATTTCCTACTGTCATGCAACTTACTGCAGTTACACAGTACATGTGCAGCTCCTCGAGCTGCATGTGGGGTCAGAGCCATTGGGGAGGACACACACCAGATCCGTGGGGTGAAATGATCGATGCCCTTGGGAACTTGCAGCCCCAGGGGGTAATGGCACCCTTGGGGCTACTGGGACACCTTCAGGGTGGTCCAGGTTCAGAGAAGTCTGAAGAGTAAATTCAACTTTCAGAAGAGTTGATTCGAAGTGTTAAGTTCACCCGCATTGGTAGCTTTATCTTCCCGCCCAAGAGCCCTGTCTGTGCCAGCTGCATCTGCACTGGAGAGCCAGCAATGCCTTCAGAGGGGAGGCTGTCAGCTTTTGTCAATACAAGGCAAATGACAGAACGAAGGATTTTAATTATTTATTTCATACCTCTGAAACAGAAATAATGTTCCTGAAAACCCATAGCAAAGCCAGCTGAAAAACAAGGGAAGTAAAGGGAGCAAGAGAAAAGCTAATCCTGAAGTAAGGATGAGGATGAGCCCATCCCCAAACTGAGTTAGAGCATTTTATTTAAGACCGTTTATTTGTTGCTTTTTTCTGTTTACTAGAGCTTGATCCTTGATCCTACCACTGCATTTGCCAAAGGCTGCACAGATGATTGCACCTGACACGTTACCTCTACCAGTGACATTCAGATGCCTTTCAGCTGTAGGACCAACACAGCTGCAGAGCAGGATGCTGGTGGAAAGTGGATTAGGAGATTGCTCATCCTCTCAGAAAGTCACCTGGGACAGCTGTGTGTTGCTAAGACCTGCATCAGATGGAGAGAAAAGGGTATTTTGCACAAATCAGGAATTTGGTTTAACTGTCACAGTTCACAGCTTCAGCAGGAACCCAAGGCATGAGGCTGGTGGTTTACGCTCCAAAAAGAAGCATAAGAAAACAACCCAAAGGTTTTTAAACTAGGCATGGCACACCAGGCAAAGTCAGTTGCAGAGAAAGGAGAGATCCCAGAGCATCGACACCCCAGCCCCGCACAGACATGAGCTCTGTACTCCCTACCAGCCACCTGGCCAGCAAGTCAGAGCACTTTTTGAGCCAAATGCTTGTGAGATGGGGGTGGGGAGGAGGCAAAACCTCTTTACTCTGCAAAAATTACAGGACTGACATGGTTCTTCATTTTATCCCTGCTCAGTACACACAGCATCTTCGGAAATGCTCCTTCACAAACAGGGCCAAATGCAGTGCTGGTGTCACCCCCCTGTACCTGTGGTACACAGAAGTGGACTTGTCCTCTCCTCCTAGAAACTGGGATTCCTGTTACCTTCCCAAGACACCTTCATATGACACTGGACTCAAAGGAACCATGCAAAATCAAAGACTACCTCAAGGAAATTAAGCAAGGCCCTTTCTGCATGCGATTAAAGCCCAAATTCTAAAGAAATAACCTTGTGGGCTTCAGACAGTTTGTTTCACTCTGCTAGTTTTTCAAATGATTTTAAATTACATGTCCTCAAATAGAAAAGGATGGCAGTAAATAGGAAGCTGTAACTTAACATTGCTCCTTAACAGGTAGCAGATGAGTTGCCAGCCATACCATACAATGGCATAAAATATATACAGATTTTCCTAATATTTCTCCATCACTTTGATTTAAGAAAAAGATGGCTCCTATTTGCAGCCTGTCATGGAGTGCTCTGAACACTGCTGTGGTCTTCTTTTAGGTTCCCTATTATTTATCTAATTTCCTAAGCACATTTCTTAAGAATTATTTAGGGATATTGCCAAGTTTTTATATTTTTACTGAGTTTTCCTCAATCCCAGCATCCCCACAAAAATTAAAGCAACTGAACACAGAATCCTAACCTTTGTTGATCTGTCTCATTTTCAGGAGATGCAGCTCTTTGTGCGGTCAAAGAAGACAACGCCAGGCATTTGCTCTACACCACAGCCCATCCTTCTGTCTCCTCTGTGCAGTCCTTAGTTCTGCTCCCGCTCTCTCTCTGGCTGAGCTCCCCGCGCTGCCCGGAGCGGGGATGCCGAGAGAGGAGGGGAGGGATGATGTGAGCGCACACCGCGAGCACGGATGGGGCAGCCCGGGTCACCGGCCTGGAGCAGTCCCGGTCCCCGGCCGAGAGCAGTCCCGGGTCACCGGCCGGGAGCAGTCCCGGGTCACCGGCCGAGAGCAGTCCCGGGTCACCGGCCGGGAGCAGTCCCGGGCGGGGACCTCCGAGGCCTTGATAAATCCAATTGCAGCCACTGCTAACCCCTGCCGGGGCAGAGGCCCACCCCAGGAGCCCGTCACCGGTGCCACGCCATGGGGTGTGGCGTGTGTGTCGCTGCCTTGCCTGTGCAGGGACTGGGGGGAGACCCTTGCCCATCCCCGGCCCTGCCGGGACAGCTCCAGCAGTGATTCCGTGTCTCAGGGCCAGCTGTGCCGGGAGCCTGGGCAGCGCCTGTTTCCTCAGAGTTTGTGCCTTGAAAGAGACATTTCAGAAGTGTCCCAAAATAAACACTAATAGCTGCTGGGTCAAACTATTTTCTGGCTCAGTGGACACATGGGGCTTCCTCCTGCAGCCTTCTCTGCCTCAGTTTGACTCCTTTGTTGAAAATGCTGAGGAAAAGGTACTTTCTTTTATAAATTAGACTATTATCTCAGATTCACCTTTCCTCTTCCCTTAATGAAAAGCAAGTTTCTACAGCATGTCAAATAAATAGCCCTTAAGTACAATACAGTCAAGTTCTTCTAATGTATTTCTTGGGAAATGGGGAGTTCTCGTGGTAGGTCCAGCTGCGCATTTGTATCCCTCACAACCCCCAGCAGGATGATCAGCATCTCTGCACCCTAGCAGAAAGCAGCACCACCTCCCTCTTGTTACCAATGGCATCCACTTTCAAAAGCTTCATCCACTTTCTCTCCTTTTTCTCCTCAGTTTCCTTTTAGGCTTTTCTTCTCACTCCTGGCCATTGCTCAGCTGGTAAGGGAATGCTCTAACATCAAGCCTTACTCTGGTTCCCAGAGAGTCTCATTTTTTGAAAGGATGAGATTTCCCAGCATCCTCAAGCCACTTCACATTTTCCTGTTCTTTTTCTAACATATACCTTATCCCTTCATTTCTGTTTACCACTCTTATCCCCTTTACTATTTTTCCCCATTTTTTTATTGATCCATTTTTCTTTTTACCCTCTTCTCTTCAACTCTTTGCTTCTCTTTTTTCTCCCTGCCCCATTCTAGTGATGCTTTCTGGCTAGATATATTACCCACTGTGCTGAGGGGAAGCAGTGTATTTGAATTCAAGCTGCACTGTACAACAAGAGCAGCACTATATGTACTTACAGAAACAGCAAATCAAACTCTTAGTGTTCTCGTCTCCCTGTGCTAGATTCCCAAAGCCAAATGCCTCCCATTATCAAAACAATTTTAAATAAAGCTAAGGGGAGAATTAAATGAAAAATAAATTGGGCATTTAAAGCCTGGTTCGCAGCACTCAGCTGCTCTCACTTCAGCAGCTGCACTGCACACCTTCCATCAGCCCCCACTCTGCAGAGCAGGCTCTGTTTGCTGGTGTGTTCCCCACTCTGCCAGAGGTGATACAGATGCCCTGCATTGCCAGATAAGCAAAATATGTCACTCTCCCTTGCCTAAGATTAAAATGAATACATTAGTTTATCTTCTATTACAGGTTACAGCACAAATCAGAGAGGGAGAGGGAGCACGTTCCGCACTTGGCTCTGTGCTCGGAGCTGTGCGTTGCCCCATGGACAGGGGGCCTCCCTGCACACACTTGGCCAACACATTTGTGGCAAACCCTCAGATGCTTCTGCATAAAATGTGTGTCAGGAAATAACTACTGCTCTGGGATGACATGATTTTGTACTTTTTACACTTATAGCAAGTGAATCCCAACCTACCTTCTAACCACATCCTTTTCGGACAGGCCCTCCCCAGCTGGATGAGGGCAGAGCACATGTGGGTGATGCGTGTTCCCTTCATAGCCAATAGAATATCATCTGAGAAATAAAAGTGCTTTAATTGAAAGCAATCAAAAATCAGTTATGCCAAGAAATCCTTTTTTTTAGCCCTAAACAAAGTGAAATTAAAAACCGAGAAATTAGCTGTTCAGACGTCAGAAGAGAATTAGCTAGAAGGAGATAATGCTGCATGTTTATACATTCTGTGTATTTTCCTTCCATTTTAAAGAGAATCATTTCTAAACTTGGCTGACACTCGTGTGAATTATGACATCTGGCTCTGGAGGTTGTAGATACAGGCAGAGACTAAATACACATATACTGCACTTGTCCTACTGACACAGAGCTCTTTCTTGCACTGCTAAAGGGATGCAGAGGGAGTAACAAAGAAATGCTCATGTTTAAATGAAGATTCAGAAAAGGAAAGTCTTCTTGTCAATGAAAGACTACAGAATATTTACACAGATGGACATGGATACACGTACACCTGTGCACACCCTGAGCGGGGGGAGGAGGGGGAATGAGACATGGGAAAGCCATAAGATCCTACTGCTCTCACCAGAACACACTAGTCCTGTTAACAGGAAGAGATCCAAGCCTTGCATAAAAGCAAATTTCCCAAGTTGCGGTCTAATATGTATCTTTTGCTTTTTATTTAGCTGTACTCTTGGACTACTGAGTTACAGATTTAAAATACACAGATTCAGTGTAGGGGAAAGCAGAAATAGGTTCCTCCTGAAGACTCAATTGAATTACTCTGAAGAGATTAATTAAAATTGAATTCTCCTTTGACACAAAATCTCCTGTTTTCTAGTTCTTGGTATGTCTATTACCTAGTTTCCATTAGGAGATATTATACTCTGTGATGAAATAAACTTCAAGGAACCTTGTGGGATTAAACAGAAAGTTTACTGTATTCTGAGAGCTGCAGGAGCAGCAAGGTTGCAGTGCAGGCTGGCTTGCTTAATGAGAAAGTGTTCACATGTCATCACTGAATTCCTGTCAGGCATCTCTATCATTGCTTTCTAAGGTACAGAAGGGCAAATAACTGAGTGTAGATTAGAAAACAGCTTGATTTGCAAAGTGACAGCCAAAAGTCATCGATCTCTCCAAAAACCTAGTGAGAGGGGAGGAGAAGGAGGGGATTTCCTTCAGCCCTGATAACAGCTTTGTAACTAGAATAAGAATTATTAAAAAGGAAAGGCCATTGGCACCTCCAGCATATGGCTGGGGTTTTACTGTCAGTATTTGGGGAAGTCATCCAGGGAATCACCTACATTAGGGACCGGAGTGAATGAATTAGATACAAGAGTGAGAGCATTTGCACTGCAACTGGTGCTTCAGGTCTGACACACAATGAAATACTGCTTTGTGTTTTACCAAATCACACCCGGGGCCTAACAAGACACTTGACATTCTAAGAAACCACTCAAAATGGACCTGGGGGCAGAACCTGGCTCTAGATGACATAAGGGAGAATTTCAACGTAGCGTTGAATTAACAGCAGCAAAAAAGTCACTGACCACTTTAACTGCACAAGGAAAATCAGTTTGAGAGAGACAGAGCAAACATTATTTGTGTCCTTTTTTTCTGCATATTCTCATTTTATGGCCCTTGAAAAGACACCATGAAATCCGCAGTGTCATGAGTCTTGGCCCCAGAAGCTGGCACTGATGTCAAAAGGATAATATCTGTGTGTTGGCTGTTTGGGGCACTGTAACAGAGCCCACCAAACAGGTACTCAGCACATCCCAAATCTGTGCTTCCAGCTACACAGACAGCAGCCTTGTAATGGAAAAGTTAAAATGTAAACACAAGCTGCTATTTTAGTGCAATCACACAAATGTAGCAGCTTATGTTCTCTTTTCCTCTATTTCCAGAATGGACAGGGTGCCTGAATCAAGCTACAGCTAACCCTTTTTCTTTTTTCTCCTTTTTTCTTCTCCCTTAATGCCCAGTCAATTAAATCTTGCTTACATAAGGAATTCTTACTTGCCTTATTCCTGCAATGACAGTTGACAATGTTCAGACTAAAGGATGCCAAAATCTGTTTTTCCCTAGATAGTTAAAATACAAACAGAAATCAAACCCAAGCAGACTAATAAAGGATTACAAGAGCTGACAATGCTTTGTGAATTTGAAAGGTTACATTGCTTGGTTCAAAATAAACGTGAAATCCTGAGTCTGCCCTGAGATTTTGCCTCTCCTGTTCACAACATTCTTCCCTTTGTCATATGGATAGTTGTTCTCAAAGGAGTTCGCTGACATCACCTTGTTCATCTAGTCCAGATGGCCCAAAGTGATGAAAATCCAAAGGTATTCCAGGAAGTGACCTTGGAGGTGCTTTAGTGATTCAAAATTCAGGGAAGACTGAAAGTCTGACTCTGGAAGCATCCCAGCTCTAGCTCTGAGGAACGGCGGTTCACCGAGGCAGCAGCTGCCTTTCAAAGGACAGCAGCAGGTTCCCCAGTTGACAAGACATCTGCTACAGTTTCCCACAATTCCTGATTTACAAGGAAATAAGAGCTGGTTTGCATCACATATGTCAATAGCTGGGATTTTTCCCTTCTTACCCTTCAGGTTGTGTTACCTCTAATGAGACAAGATGACAATGCCTGTTCAGAAGTGAAAACAAGAGGGGAAAATCTACAGGCCAAAGATAGTTTACTTTTTTTACCTCTGAACTGACCTGTTAGCTTTCCTCTGAGAAACTGGCCAAACTGATGATCACAGGTCTGTGCTACTCTCACCCTCTGGGATAGAGTAATAGATAGATACAGAGGTAGGATATAAAGTACCTCTTCCCAAACCACACCCGGCTTGGCAAAATAAAAATTAAATCAACATGGGTTTGCAACACAAAAGCCACCCTCTCACTTTTGCCGAGGACTATTTGAAATAAAGATGGATCAGAGTGTGAGTCATTTATCTCTCCTCTCTGATGCGTTCGCACACGCCTACCACTGCAGGGGGATTCAGAGAAATGACCTGAATCTCAAGCACCTTTGGGTTTGCAAACAAAATCCAGCCAATGAGGTCATGCAAAGCCAGGCCTAAATGTATGGCTTCCCCTTCGCCCCTGTTTTCGCTCCTCTCAGTATTTCAAACAGTGAAAGTGCAGGAGAAACAAGGAGTGGTACCATGTAATGAATCCGTGTATCACAGAGCAGCTCCAGAGTATGGCATTCCCATTTCACAGGAGAGGCATTCAAGCAAGCAGACTAGGTGAAATCCCAGTTGACCACAATACTTGTACTTATTTTAATTTTTTATTGAGAACAGCATGACAGATGCAAAACAAAGGGAGAATGAAGAAAAAGAAACATTGGCTTCGTTCACAGGCTCAGTTCCCTCTGCATGAACCACACACAAAATAAATTCTTCACATTGTATGTTAAAAAAAAAGTTGAACTGTTAATAGTAACATGAGAGGGAAAAGACAGAGGCAGCAAAGAGAAGAAGAGGCGGCAGGAAGGTCTGGTCAAAGCCAGGTTTGTGTTGGCAGCAGCTGTGCAGCAGGGATGATGCAGAGGTGCACTCCCCAGGATAAAGGAGCAGAAGGCAGGAGATGCTGAACAGAGAGAAGGTCCATGATAAGGGATCAGGAGCCAGGCCTAACCTGAGGCTGGGAAGAGCATCACTCTGTTATTTTGCTTTGGTTGGTCCTCAGAACAGTGGTTCAGGAGCAGGCTTACATGCCTGCACAGTGCTCCCTCTCTGCTGATTCATGCCACCAACTTACAAAACACATAAAATTGAGAAGAATGAATGCAAGCGTGAGGTGAGCTGCCCCTGTTCCCAGCAGCCTAAAAAGGAGCTTGTTTATGCCACCTATGAAAGAGCTGTGACACATTCCTTCAGTGATGGAATGATCTCACTAGGATCACTTTTGCTGGCCAACATCGAGCATATTTTTCTCCAATCCATCTTTCCAGTGTGATTTATTCCACACATCCACCTGGAAAAACATGTTCAGCACCATCACAACAGCTGCACAGCAAAGTCCATCACTATATTGATAGATCATGGTTTCATTTCTTGCCCAAACACAGACAGTAAGAGCTGCATACGAGATGCACACAAATTCTGTCCCTGAGCTTTACTGTCTCAGGAAATGACAAAGCAAATCCATCCAGGGCAACAAAGGCAATCCTGAAGGGCCCCAAGCCCCAAATGCCAGCACTGAAGGGATTTGAATACACCCCGTGAAGACCCAAACTTAGAACAGCACATTGCATCACCAGCAGCAAGTCAGTTCTTAGAGAACAGCATTGCCTTCAGGTTTGGTCCTTTGAAGAGCCATCAGCAACTGCTCCATCTTAACCACCATTTTTCCAGGATGGACAAAAAACGGAGCAGTAAAATACTGCAAACCCCTGCACCCTTATGTGTTGCTCTGGTGAGTATTTCAAGACACATCTTTGTATGTCCTGCAGAGAGAATCCCTTCCAGCACCTACCCAGTATAAGGAGCACAGCAGCTCCAGCTCCCAGTTACTCTCAGTTATTGATGGAGTTTCCAAAGCGTAGTTGTGAGTGCCATTTTTGGATTCTGAGTCTGGTAGGTCAGGCTGTTCTCACTTAAGACTAAATCAAATGCTTCTCAGGCTTTCCTGTCGAAACCATATTATTCCTTCTGGGACCTTTGGCTATATTTTATGAAATAACTGATGTTCTCTATCTCCAGAGGGCAATTTATTACTGCTTCTACCAAACAATGAACCATATGATCGAATACATCTCTTCCAGTTCTGTCTTTTGAGGTTTCTATAATTTTTCCAGAGATTTTTATTTTGTTCTCAAAGAATGGTTTGTGTACCCTACAATTTGTCCCTCTGATATTTCTTGGTCTGAAAAAGACACCGCCTCTCCATAGAAACCTTGCCAGGTACTACCTATGCAGAAGCATTTTTCCAGGGGCAGAGTGCATGGAATTATTTCGTATTTTCTTAATTTTGGTTAACTGCGGAGATTGTCAGTTAACTCCCAGAAAATTCGCTGTTATTCCACTTTCTTCTACCCCTAGCATTACTCTGTGCTTTCCCCTCTTCTTCGACCCTCGCTGGCACTGTACCATACCCCAACCTGCCCAGCTCACCCTGACTGGCTTGTTGTGTGAAAGCAATTTTAAAAAAAAATGGTCTTTAGGGAAAAGCTCTGTTCCCCCCGCCAGGTCTGGTAACTCTAAAGCAGCACCACTAACATGATCAGATCCTGGAACTGGCCATAGAAGAAACTTAACTCTAGCCCAAGAGTCTACACAGGCAGATGTTTGAGCCATGGTTTTACCAAGCACCTTGTGCACACCTATTTCAGCTGGGCACCAAAATGAGAGGAGCTTGCAAATGAGCTTGCTCCCCATGTAGTTCACATATGGGGCTCAATTCCAGGTGCATTAGCATCCTGTTATGAGTTGTTTTTTGAGGGAAGGTAGCAAAGGGAATGAAGGATTAGAGATCTGGGAGACAATATGGCCCAGATCTGCTTTAGACATGCCAGTGAGGCTCTTAATTTGCTGCTTTAATTTGTGCTGCTACAGACACACACACACACACACACACACACACACATATACATACTTTTCTACACATACACACATATACTCTTTTCCCCATAAACCTCAACTGCTTTTGCTGCTTCTAGAGAAGGGTGATTTTGAAATACCTTTTCCAAAGCTGGGACGGATGTTTCCAGTGTTGGGGTTTATTAAATTCCTGTGGCAGCTATTTCCAAGGCTGCTTTGTCATACATTTCTTGCAAGAGACGAAGAATGGCATAGGGGCTTTGCAGATAAGGATTTCAATTGCAACCTTTATACTAAAGTGTAATAGGAACATCGGGGAATTAAATAAAATTATATTTTTCCTAGATGTCTGCTTAAAAAGGAAATTCAGAATTTTATGGATGCCCCAGAGACAAACTATTACATTACATTCCTTGCCATTCTTATTTGAGTTCTGTCTGTTTGAGCACCTCAAATAGCACAGAATCATTCATAAAGAATGGGCAAGAGAGACTGTGTCCATCAATATTTCAAGCTTGGTTATCAAATCAAGAGAAATTCATGAGTTCTGCTCCAGCTCAACATTTTCAGGTTTGATACTACTGTTTGACAGTTTAGAGGGTTTTCCCTCTGCATTCTCATTGTCATTAATATTTTATATAATGTTCCAGTTGATGCTTTTGTAATATTTATTAATTTTTTTTTTTACTTGGCTGTACTAACCAGTTTTTTCTTTTCTCTTTCAGCAGGGAGAAATTCACACTCATTTGCTATTTGTGGGGTGATGACACAGTGTGAAGAAGCAGTAATGATGACTGACTGATAGAAGACACCATATGTTCTCTTCATTTTTCTCTGTGCTATTTTCTGAGAGATGAATAAAGACTCAGTATAAGATAAGCTTTCCTATACATAGTATTAAAAAAGTGACCTTTTTTTCCCCAAATAATTGGCGGGATGGGAGAAATAATCTTTTTTTCCTAAACCATTCAAACAGTATTGCTATAAATATCAGGCTCCAAATCGCCAAGATAAATAATTTCCTGTCTTTACCACCAGAAACATTTCACATGTATCTAGGCACCAAAAACAATTTTACAATTAATTTTACTCACTCCCAAATGTTCTCCATCTTTCAATAGCAAACATTTTGAAAATATAAGTTGCATTTGCTGATGACTAAGCAAAGGTAAACAATTCCTTCCGGTCTTAAAAGAAACTAGATTCTGTATAGGACTCCAAGTGACTGTGTGCAATGCATGATAATCAGAAATCCTGATTATAAGCACAGTACTAGCATCACTGGATCACAATACTAGATTATATGATGGGGTGTTTCTTTTCATCCAGAGTGTCTGAGTCCATACAATTAATAAAACAGCAGATTCCCTTCAATAAATATTGCATTTCTTTTAACATGTTTTAATATCAAAATAATTGGAAATCTCATTTCCTAGAAATAACAGAATAAAAATATTTTATTGTTCTAGCATATGCATTTAACAAGTATATTCTTTTCCTACATAAATATTTTCTTTTTTTTTCTCTTTGTCCTTTTTGTTCATTCTGCCCTCTCGAACCAAGGCTTTGTGATTGTCGCTCTTCCTCCTAACTTTGTAATAGCCACTAACTAGCCCCAGACTACAGCAGAGCCACACACATATCTGCTAATGTTATTAAGCAGTCAGGAGCAGAAACAAAGAAGTAAACAAAAGGGATTCACATTGCCTTCTGTTCCATTGGAGACAGAGAGGGAAAAAAATAAAAATCAATCCTCCGAACACAAAAATAACCCCCAGAAATCATTGGTTTAAGATACCTTATTTTTCAAATTCACAGGATTTTTTTGTAAGTAATGGAGCCAAAATTGAAGAAAAACATAATTGTGAGTCCTGCAGGCAGCAGGGCAGAGAACTCGCTGTCGATGGACCTAGTGCCAGGACTCTTGTTTGGGCTTTGTTTTCAAGGTCATCCATTTAAAACATTTTTCATAACACAACCTGAATAAAGAATAGAGCCACGTTCTGCTCACCCTGCTCACAAAGGCGCCCACCACAGATGCAGCAGGGAAGGTTCCCTCGCCAGGAGATGGCCCTTGGAGGACGGTGCTCTCCCCGGTCACCTGCCATAGCAACAGACATCCAGCAGTCTTTTACATTTATAGTATGCAACTCACTTTCCCCAGTTAGACTTATTATTTTTGCTGTGACAGCTTATGCACCCTGCACCACGGAGAGCAGGACAGAAGGTGCTCAGGTAAAGCAGAGACTGCAGTTTTCACGTGTTATTCTTCCTTTGAACTCCAAGTGGCATGAATGCATCTTCCCCTGGAAAGCTGTCACATGCACCTTCTTTTCCTATGACAATGGAATTGCATAAAGTCTGATCTCAAAACTCTCAATCAAATATTCCATCCTATCAGCAATGAGCTGGCTTGCTTAAGGACTACAGACTTGGGTCCCTAATCAATACTTTAATAAATAACACCTACTTAGAACAATTGATTGCTAGGGAGCAGACTAAGTATAATGTATTTCTGCTAACCTAGTCACAGGAAAAATGTCATAGTTTATTCCTAAGACACCCCTGAAATTATTCTGAGGGCTATAGATAGGATCCACCCTGACACACATTTACCACTGCACGCACAGAAGGCCTGGTTAAGGTGGGTGGTGGGTACTCAACGCAGCACGTCTGGCTTTGTTTGTTGGCAAGCCCCGCTCCGGCTGCCTCCAGGCTGACACAGCTCAGTTCCGTGGCTCCCTGGCAGCAAGGGCAGCTCCTGGGACCCACACTCCGAAGCTGAGGAGTGGGTGCAGAGCACAGCCTATACCCTTGGTGCCAGGCTCTGGGGGCACTATCAACCTAATTAAACGGCCACTTCATTAACCTAGCAACAGCCAGGCATGCCACCGAGGCCATTCTTGGGGATTACAGCCATACCCTGGTTTTGCTTTCATGAGACTCTTTATTCTGCTGCGCGGTTGTGCAGGAAAAGCCTCTCTGTATTTTAGGGTGGGAAATAGCCAGCAGAGAGTGCAAGAGGCCCCTTCTGTGCTGTTACTCCACAGTCCATATCCGGGCTCAAGTCAGGGCACCTTGGCGCACACCATGCCCTGGGTACAGTGTGTCTGCTCCAGTTTGTTGTTCGAGGACACCATCACTTCAATTCTCTTCCAATTACTTCTGTGTCTGCCCTTGGGGTTTGTGTTCACAACCTTCTTTTGGGATAAAGTATGGGCCACCGATCTTCCCAACCAGTCTCAAAATACATATATATTCTACAAATTGCAGCCCGGAGGAGACGCCCCGCAGGATGCTGGTATCCACAGGGAGGATATGGAGGAGCCTCCCTTCTCCGTTCCTCCCAGACAACACCGGGCAGCAGGGGCGCAGAGGCTTTCCCCCGCACCCTTCCCGGGGCCTTTCCTCCCTTCCCGCAACGTGCCCCTCGGGGCTGCACTATTCCGCTGGGAGCCGCGCGGGCAGATCTCGGGATGCGGGAGCCGGGAGCGCGCAAGGCGGTCACAGGCGCGCTCGGCCCGCAGCGCCCCGCTCCGCGCGGAGCTGCCCTGCAGACAATGCACGATCCGGCGGCCGCGGGGGCGGCGGCGAGCGGCCGGAGCCGCCGGAACGTGTCAAACTTGAGAGGCGAGGGCACCCCTGGAAAGGCGGCGGCCCCGGCCGGCCCCGCCCGAGCCGCGGCTGGGGAAGATGCGCCGGGGGCGCGGCAGCA